>CM056388.1:36706317-36740802 GCA_029718625.1 Synaphobranchus kaupii | reverse complement strand
GGATGACCGCACTCACAGAGAGAGCGGGGCGTAATGACCGCACACACAGAGCGAGCGGGGAGTAATGACCACACACACAGAGCAGAGCGGGGAGTAATGACCGCACACACAGAGCGAGCGGGGAGTAATGACCGCACACACAGAGCGGAGCCGGGGCGTAATGACCGCACACACAGAGCGAGCGGGGAGTAATGACCGCACACACAGAGTGAGCGGGGAGTAATGACCGCACACACAGAGCGAGCGGGGAGTAATGACCGCACACACAGAGAGAGCGGGGAGTAATGACCGCACACACAGAGAGAGCGGGGCGTAATGACCGCACACACAGAGCGAGCGGGGAGTAATGACCACACACACAGAGCGAGCGGGGGAGTAATGACCGCACACACAGAGCGAGCGGGGAGTAATGACCGCACACACAGAGCGAGCGGGGCGTAATGACCGCACACACAGAGCGAGCGGGGAGTAATGACCGCACACACAGAGTGAGCGGGGAGTAATGACCGCACACACAGAGCGAGCGGGGAGTAATGACCGCACACACAGAGAGAGCGGGGAGTAATGACCGCACACACAGAGAGAGCGGGGCGTAATGACCGCACTCACAGAGAGAGCGGGGCGTAATGACCGCACACACAGAGAGAGCGGGGGAGTAATGACCGCACACACAGAGCGAGCGGGGCGTAATGACCGCACACACAGAGCGAGCAAGGAGTAATGACCGCACACACAGAGCGAGCGGGGAGTAATGACCGCACACACAGAGAGAGCGGGGAGTAATGACCGCACACACAGAGAGAGCGGGGAGTAATGACCGCACACACAGAGAGAGCGGGGAGTAATGACCGCACACACAGAGAGAGCGGGGAGTAATGACCGCACACACAGAGCGAGCGGGGAGTAATGACCGCACACACAGAGCGAGCGGGGAGTAATGACCGCACACACAGAGCGAGCGGGGCGTAATGACTGCACACACAGAGCGAGCGGGATCACCGCACATCCCTCAGGAACTCCGCCCCTACCGCGCCTCATGTACCGCACCCTCAGGCTTTCATGCGTAACCCCAAAAACAAGTCTGCAGCAGGATTGCGACCCTCATGCGGTAGAACCCGCCTCGCTGCGTGACTTGGACCAGACTGGGAGATCACGCAGCAGGGAAACAGTCACATAGCAACAGCGATCGGAGAAGACGGCTGAGAGCAGTGGAATGCGAGCGTGTGTTTTTTTAGCCTGTAAAAAATACCCCATTACTGCGAAAGGCGTGTTCGGCTATGTCTGCAGTCAAAACAGCACGTCCCAATGACCCAAACCCTTCAACAACACAGCCTCCATTTCTCTCTGTAAACTCTCTAAGATTAGAGGGTTAAACGGGGCTGGTTAAACACTATGGAATAATGGAACACGGTCAGGGGACTTATTTACTTAGCCAATAAATGCTGTTAATGCAGTAATCAAACCTGCTAGCTAACTGATTTTCCTCCAATCAGATGACACCTCTTCTGCGACTATGAATCTCAGTAAAAGGAAAAAGAGAAGCAGGGCTGAAGATTCAAGGCATTTCTTGGTCAGAGAAACCCCGGCGTGATCAAAGGGGTGGCTGGAATCTCTCTGAGTGCAACCAGAGATCAAGTGTCATTATCCTGAGCTCCGTCTACAGGGTTTCTGTGGAAAATCTCCTCTCTTTCCTCCCTCTCTAATCTCCCTCAAACCTCCACCCTCCCTCCGCTCCTCCTCCTCAAAACTCCACCTCACCTCCGCCTCCGACCTCCACCCGCCTCCCCTACCTCAAACCTCCACCTTCGCGCCTTGCTTAACTCTCCCTTCAGTCCTCCGGCCTCCTGCTCCCCTGCGGCTCAGGCTGGCTCTCGTCCTCCCTCGTCTCTCACACAGATCCCAGGGCGTAGGCTGCTGCACAAACGGGTTAAAACACAGCCCACACAGCCGCAGACGTAACAGGAATTATATAAATGATTTCATACACCGGGCATAATCCACAGCCTCGGCTCCCCATCTCGCCATCTCACTAAACCCCCCCCCGCCCTAAACCTGTCAGTACCGAAATGTCAAAACCACGACACGACGCCAGAGAACCCTGTGCACTTTCTCACAGGCCAGAGAGGTGAAATGAAAAAAAATTAAATTCTCTGTCACTCTCCTCCCGGTGAGCTGGCAGGCTTTCGGCCGCGGATCAGACAAACCCGCCATGCTCCCGAAGTCGAGGGCATAAAGACATTTCCGGAACCGAAGTAAGAAACTGAACCGAGCAGTTGGCGAGCCGCAATTACACACGCTTTTCGAGTCGGCTTGCCGCACTGAATGAAATCATCACAACTAAGGGAAACATCTGATGCCCCGAATCATTTTTACACACAAAATGACAGTGCGTCATTTCCCAAATAAATAGCAGGCCTATATTACCTGAACAACAGCAGCTACAGCACAGATTCACACAGAACTGAAAGAGATGTACAATGATTCATGAGGAAAAAAAAAACCTATCAAAAGCACATCTATGTAATTGTGAACATTTGTGAGTGAACTGTACACAACCCCAACAGTAATGGATACCCGGAAACACTGGTAAAGGAACTAAGCAAGATGGCTCCCCATAATGACGGGCGGTAGGGTGAACGGTCCAAAAACACTTTCGCCCGAAAACACTTTCACCCGAAAACACTTTCACAAGAACACCGCAGCCCCCCAGGCTGAGCACGAGCAGCCCGGGCTAAAGGTCCTGAAATGGAGCGGATGGGGCCCGGCCTTCGACTGTCCGGACAGAAACCTGACCACAGACAAGGGGTTCCGTTGCTCCAAAAGACAATAGAGCGTTCACTTCATGTCTTCATGGTGCGCGAGCCGCAACTGTGAACCTTGTGAGTTATACACCCACTGAACACATTTAATGCATTTTGTTTTCATTTAGCAAGGAAGGTCAAATTCAAAAACTCAGTTTCCTCTTACAATGAGGACGAAAAGTAAACAAAGAGCGAAACGAGAATAAGGTGAGGCGCTGCCTAGCTCATCAACTACGAGCGGGGATCGGGAAGCCAGACTACAGAGACCAGAGGAACAGGGTTTACTTTACACCCCTTTGTCATATGTGCCACGGTGCCTTCGCTGGCCGCAGTAAGTCATGACTTCGGCCTACACTTTCACTTTCCGGTGAAACGACCAGACAGGACAGCGCCTACTGAGGTTTTTAAATACAAGAGATGACTATAAAGTGGATTAAAGAAGTCGCTTCGATTTGAGCTCAGCCTGCCGACTGAGAAATCAATGAATGCATTATTAGTGCGCCGACTAGCTCCTCACGTTCCAGACATTCTGAATCTCAAAGCACCAGAAATTGACCGACCTGCAGCTGGGGACCGCTGCTTCAACAAAACATATGGTTAACCTTTGACATCTTCACGTTGGTGGCGCCTACAACGGGCTGCTATGCAGTGGCTATGTTGCACACTAGAATCTTATCTTATCTATAGTATAAGGTAAGATAAGATATACTTTATAGTTCCGTATGGAGACAATAAAGTATATCTTATCTTATCTTAAGCATGTCTTAATCATCAGGCTATATCAAGTGTATGTATATCTGACACGTAGCTATTTATTAAAAAGTCATTTTTAAATCAAAATTTACCAACGACAAAAACCAAACATATTTAAAAGGGGAAATATTCGTTGAATATCGTTGAGGGCCTCCTGGGCTTCTTCCATAGACCTGTGGGGGCTCCTCAGACCCCAACTAGCAAGTTAGCTTAGCGGGACTTACAGTAGAAGCAGAGGCCATTACCTCTACATGAAAGGTCTGGGCAGTGCTGTTTTTCCTCTACACTGTACACAATATGTAAAGCCATGGGCTAAACAGTCTTTATTGCGGTCTCATTTCCTTTCTGCTGATGTATTGATTTCTCACGTCACTGAGTTCCTTGGAAAATGCATCATCCCGCAGACGGACGTCACTCAGACCAAGTAACATGGCAGACACTTCCCTTCCCTCTAAAAAAACGCCATTTCATCACATAATGAGTCCAGATCGCACATAACGGATATCCTGAGGGGAAGCTGTTGCTAAAGCGGGCCACGTCTGCTGGGCGGCAGACTTATTTAGATTTTTTCATTTAAAGTTAAACCTGTCTCTTTTCATATTAAATGTACGCCTGCAGTTCCGAGCGAATCTTCTTGAATCCTCTGAAGACGTATTAGACTGCCATTTCACGATTAGGCCTAGGCGGTACTTTATTTAATCACAATTTTTTGGCTGTCTAGCTGAAGAGAGAGAGCCGTCGCATAATTCCACTTGTCTTTTGAAAAGACGAAATGCTGGTGGACGGAGCGGAGATAAGGAGAGAGAAAAAGTTGGATTAAGTTCAGTGGCAGTTAATTGTGCGGGATATTGAGGTCACCGACTAAATTCTCGGGGGGGGGGGGGGGGCATCTGGGTGCGCCAGCGCCCCTCAGCTCAACCAGCGGGCCGTCCGCGCTCATGTATCAATTACGAGCGGCGGAGAGAGGGCCGTCTCTGCTTATACAGTGCAGAGTCAGACTCTGCTGATGGGGAAATAACTGGAGGCGTGTGTGTCATCCCCCCCCCCCCCCCCCCCCCCCCTCGGTGCCGGGAGCGGCTCGAAACGTTAAAACGCTCAATGTGCCGTTCGCCACAAAGGCGGGAGGAAGTGCTCCTTCTCAAGGTGCTACAAAGACAAAACCGGGGGCACTGCCTATAGCACTCAAACTAACCCCACAAAGGACAGCCCACAGTAGCCTATCTATAAGACCATGGGCAAGACTGTTTAGCACTGACATCAGAGCTCAAGTGGCTTATTTGGATTTAAAAGGGCAAACTTGTGTTTGCCCTTTTAAATCCAAACTTGCCCTGGTTTTGAACACAAACCATTAAGAAACGGAATTAATAGACTCAAATAAAGCCCCCCCCCCCCCCCCACTCCCACTGTGGGAGATAGTAAAACAATGTCTACCAATATCCGAAAGCAACAAGGCCACAGTTCTAAGAATTTGCACATAAAAAGCCTATGTGCGCACACACACACTTTAAATAACATTTAACCAAAGAGGGTTCATTGGTGTCAGCGTTTCAGTCGGTAAAAGGAACTTGTTATTATTCAGTGCTGCAGACGGAGGTGTCTGTTCAGCCAAAGGAAGACAAAGGCGAGTCTTTGTGCATCTACCTAAAAAGAAAGCTCTCCTCGTCTCTCTGCGAGACCGGCGGTGTCTCTTTAACGCTTCGCACTAGCTGGGGTACACATGCGTGCCGCGTTGAATTATTCAAAGCTTTCGGGTGTGCTGAGAAAACGCAGCACTTAGAGGTCTCAGAACGCCACGCACGTCCCCGTTATTTACTTAGCCCATTACAGTGAGGATTAGAAGCTCTGTTTAACAGAGAGCCTTCTGTAAACTACCCGCTGTGTGCCAGTGCGGGGCTTGTGTGGCCAGCTAGTAGCTTCCCTCAATAAGTCCCCCTCCCCCAGCACAAGAAATATCAAAGCCATCGGTCTGTTTATAATCTAAATGGCCTCCATCTTCAAACACTTGCTTAATGCAAGCAACACACTTGAACTGCAGCATTCTGGGAAAGTAGCTACTGTACGTCAGGGCAATGGGTTTACAACGAGCATTAAAAATGGTCTTGTGATGTGAATCAAAGACATTTACAGTGCATTTATTTTATAAATCGTTGCAAATATCGATACCAGCCCACTGAAATAAGTGTTTGCTTTAAAGTACATTAAAAAAAATAGTCAAGTGAGCCAATACCGAGTCTCTGGTGTATAACTGTATAAAGAAAAGGAAAGATGTCTTTGGCTGAAGTGGGCCGTGTTTGATGTGCAGAGGTCTGATCATAAAATGGTCCCTCAGGGTGCAGTGCGAGGCCAGCCCTGCTTTATATAAGACGGGTTATGATGTCAGCTGCAGGGACGGGGGAGGCAGGTGCTCGCAGACCAATAGAGAGGCCCCGCTCCGGACCCAATCAATGGCCCGCGTTCCCCCGTCAACGCGTCAACGCTCCGACACGAATCGGAACGAGATCACGTCGGTTTGTCGCGACCGTGGCGGGAGCGCGTCCGTAAAGCGGAACGCGGCGCGCGGTGCGAACGGAGAGCGCCAGGTGTTCTCTCTCCTGCGGCCCCGTCTCCCGGCCCCTTTTCTTTAAGGGACCGATCAAAAACGTTTCCGTCAAGTGCGGAATGGCGATAGAGCAGCGGTGAAGCACGCCTGGCGAACGATAGCCGCGCGGGAGAGTGAGCGTCGCTCCAGAAGAGGCTGAGAGTATCTTACCGGGCCGCGCCACAACCACCTGCACTGTGAATCGTGGGTGGCCCTTCCCACAGCAATTTCACACACAAAGAAATGACTGACTGCCGTGGTCCAGGAGACTACAGGAGAGCACTTGCCTGTTTGAGCAGGGGCCTTTCTGTCTGAACAAAAGAACACATTTACATGGAGCCTGACGCTGGCTGCTCGGTGTGTTCAAACGGTGGCATTGCTATTCATTGTACGCCGCCGCCGTGTTCTCGCCGTTAATCCGCGATTCTCCTCGCCTTCTCGCGCCTCCCAACGGGGGGCAGAGATCTCGCTCAGCAATTCGCTCCGAAAATAAAACCGTAAGAAGAGAAGAAATAAGCCTCGTTAGCAGCCCGCCGCCCTCTCGTCACGCTGCCCGCTCGTCCTCTTCTGTCACAGCCTAGCTGAAGAGAGAGAGCCCTCACACAAATCCACTTGTCTTTGGAAAACACTCTAGTGGATGGAGCGGAGATAAGGCGAGAGAAAAAGTTAACAGCTAACAGTATAAACCCGTTCTGTACGGCGTCGCCACTCTAACGCATCTCGGAGGAGATCAGACGGGGTGGGGGGGGGGGGGTGTGAATTCGAAACAGAGGCCCCAGCCGCCCCGCCTCCGCACACAGGGGGTGTGAAGATCAACAGGGGCCGGATTCCGCCTCTGGAAAGCCTCGCCCCTGGCCGAGACGACCCCAGTGATACGCCGAGCTGAGCCGTGCCGAGACGGGACGAGCCGTGTCGGGCTAAGCGGGGGAGAGGGAAAACAAATAAGGGGGGGAAATGATCCCATCTGGTCCTGCATCTGCTTCTGGTTATCCAAAAAAAAGGGCAGGCGGTCAACTGCTCTCCCTCCCCGTGACGGTGTCACGCACCAGCAGAATGCTTCGGGGGGGAAAGGAACATGTGGTGGAGAGGGAAAGTATATTTTCTCATTCCAGGAATGTGATATCCATAAGGCCGACACGTGAGCGCCCGTCAGCACGAGCTGGACGCTGACTGCACTCCGGGCTGGTCTCTGCAGTGCCGAGTCCTGTCTGGGATCCAGAAGCGCGCGTGCTTCCTGTGTGGTTAAAAACGTTAGTGAAAACCCACACACCTGCATGCAGCCGGGGGGGGGGGGGGCAGGGGGGGAGGAGGGCGTCGGGGCTGAAAATGCAGTTTAGGACCAAATGTGGGACACGCAGTGTCGAGGAGGCCCTCTGCGCTATGCTAACAAATACGCATCTGGAATCAAACGTTCACACAGAACCCGCAGGGGACCTCGCGGAGGGAGGGACGGGCCTGTCCCTTTAATGCCAGGCCGCTGTAATCCCGCGCGCGCACGCACGCACGGGCGGCTTTAGCTTCGCCGTCGGCCGCGCCTCTAGCGCTGACCTGTACGCCGTGCTGGGCCAGCAGCGGCGTGCGAGCGCCAGGGTGCCCACGCCAGACTGCACCCCCACTGAGCTGGATAAAGGGGAAAGAACATCGTCAAGCCTTCCCTGCTGGATAGGATTACACTGCTTGCCACGTGCGCAACAATCGTGATCTTCCTATTAAACTACAAGACATGTCCCAAAACGGCGTGTTTGTGTTTCTTTATTTTTATTTAGGGTAGGCTACTTTTTTCCAATGTACCGGCTCCAAAAGAACCTTTAAAGGGCCAAGATGTCTGCGTAAATGAGCAAAAAGTACCTGAAATTTGATGCAAATGATCCTGTGAAACACCCAAATTTCCGCGCCTGTCAGGGGCCTGGCCCCCTGTCAAAAGAATACGAGAGCATGCCTGGGGAAAGTACAGCGCGCCTTCGTTTCCGCCATCACAGAATCGCAGACGAAGTCGCGCTGCTGCCTGTTCGCCCCAGGTCTGCGCTGTGACTGCCGGTGTCACAACATACAGGGTATACAGGAAGAGCAATTGAGTGGGTTCTGCCCATTGGAAATAAGGAAAACCGCGAAGTGACTGAAACGTATGACTAGAGAGCGGACTGAATGATTGACAGACGCTCAGCCGTACAAGAAAGCGCAAGGCAATCAACACGTGCGGTCTCCGGGGGCCCTGAACACACGCCGTGAACACACGCCGGGAGCCTGTTCGAACAGGACCGTCCCCGTACCGCCGTGGCGCTCGGTTCCTCCTGAACGTATTGCTGTAGTGAGTTTTGACTCATTGAATAGTCGCGGTCTACACATGCCCTGAGAGCAGACTGGAATACCCAAACTGGGTTGCGGCAGGCTGAGGGGAAACGGAACGGGCCAGGCAGCACTACGTACCGTAGCTCTGGCAGCCAAGCTGCACCTAAGGCAACAGAATCAAGCTCACGCTCGTGACAATTTCGAGAAGAACGCGTGAAGGAGGCGACGGTGCGTAACAAGGAGCACTCTCGCAGACGACCTATATTGAGCCTGAACCAGCTTCTTCTTTTTGCTTCCTAAAACTCTGAAGTGAAGTCTGCTCATTTATAAGCTGCTGTTTTACGATGTGAAACAAATTGTACAAGAAAACACGCTAAAATAGTAAATAAAAATGCTACTTTCATTTCATATGCACATTTACTTGGTATTACATATGTATTTTCAGCATGCAGGAGGCAAAAAAGAACTAAAAAGAACATCTGTAAAATGGTTCATTGATTGCTCTCCCAGATTACTATTGAGTTTTTTTTCAATTATTTCATTACCCTGAATGAATGTGAGATACAGTGAGTAAAAAATTAAATAAGCCAAACAGCACTTTAACAGCAAAATAAGCACGAGGATGAAAAAAAAGCAGTTGAGGTTGAAAAGTACTATGAAGCCACCTGAGGCCAACTGGCTGTGAGCAAATGCACACGTGTTGTGTGTGTGAATGCAATAAAATTTGACATTTCTGTAGGGCCAATAGACACTTCACCAGAAGGTACACTACATATCTACAGGAAAATCCAGTTCAACTGTAAGTAGCGGGGGATACCCTGCGGAAAGAGTTGTGAAACCAGTTATTACCTTCCTAATGATGAACAACCTGCCATTTCCCACATTTTCTCAACGGCTATGACATGGACGGGGAGCTGGGGAAACAAGCAAGCACACTGGCATGCGTACGGGAGCCGCCTCCTTCAAACGCCTGTGTGGCTCGTCCCCACTGATCTTCAGCACTCCAGAGACACTCCAAGCAGCAGAAACCAGCACAAATGAAGTGCATTGTGGGTAAACGATGGGTAAACAAAGCGAGTGACTTCTACGCCTACTCTTTATTCTGTTCACAACCATCTGTGCCTTTGAAAAAGTACTTTTCCATGCATGTTGTTTCAGAAAGGACAATCTTTAGTTTACGATTCAATTATTCTGCTTCACCTGATGTGAAAAAAAGAAGGCAAGTTCCTCTACTTGCCTTATAGCAAGCTGAAAAGTTGGTGTCTAGGTGGTGCTGACTGTGCCTAGGAATCCTGCAGGGTGATATTTAATAGACTACAACATCACTGAATGTGGGAGGGTTTCAGTGGCTCACTAGTTTGTGTGTCTGCGGTCTCCCTGTGATATGGGGTCAGCTGAGCAGTCCTCCAGCGCGGTATCTGGGGTGGCTCTGCTGAAGTACTGGAGGATCTCTGCGCTGTTCCTTGTCCTCCTGATCTGACAGAGCAGCACATTTCTGTGGTTGTAGGTTCAATGCCAAGTTGTGATAGACCGCCATTGTACCCTTGACCAAGATGGCTAATCTGAATTGCTTCAATAAATATCTAGCCGTAGCAACACTGCCCGGCCAAAAGAAAAGTCGCACACTGTAATATTTTGTTGGACCGCCTTTAGCTTTGATTATGGCGCGCATTCGTCGTGGCATTGTCTCGAAAACCTTATGCAACGTCACAACATTTATTTCCGTCCAGACTTGCATTAATTTTTGGCAGAGATCTTGTATTGACGACGGGAGAGTCGAACCACTCCGTGAAGTCTTCTCCAGCACATCCCAAAGACTTTCAATGGGGTTAAGGTCAGATCTCTGGTGGCCAATTCATGTGTGAAAATGATTCCTCATGCTCCCTGAACCACTCTTTCACAATTTGAGCCCGATGAATCTTGGCATTGTCGTCCTGGAATATGCCCATTGATGGGATAACCTGGTCATTCAGTACATTCAGGTACTCAGCTGACTTCATTTTATTGCTGCATAACGTTGCTGAGCCTAGACCTCACCAATTGAAGCAACCCCAGATCATAACACTGCCTCCAGAGGCTTGTACAGTGGGCACTATGCATGACTGGTGCAACTGCGACTTTTTTTTTGGCCGGGCAGTGTATATGGATTGCATGTAAAGAATATAAGCTGTGTAAGTCACTCTTGATAAGAGTGTCGACTAAACCCCTAAAATGTAATACGGCTGTAATGGAGGATCCCAGCTTGGGCAGAGAAGTTCGGGGTGTATAAATGGAGGTTCCTTCCACATTCTTTGTGTGTCTGCTCTGACTGAGAAACGTTCGGACGCTTTACCCTTGCGATACAGACGCCACTCGCCCTAGGAGAAGTTTTTTTAGTGTTCTTCATTGCACTGGCTTTACAGAGAACAGACAGCTATGGGTCTCAGGGACAAATATGTCAGAGAGAGAGAGACAGATAGAACGGAGCGTTCATTCCCTATTCCGTCTAACTGCGGCTGACACTCCATTCACTCCTCCCTCGGGATAATTTGTTTCTCTTTTCCAATGTCCTTGGACTGAGCAAGACCCTGCAGACCGCGAAAACACTCCGAACAATGCGCACTGCCCATTTCTCTCTGCGACGTACAGTCCGCTCACGCCCGCCGCTGCACGAAGCTCCCAAAGCTCTGCGGTGATTAATAGCGTGCCAGCACCGCCGACTGCCCGTCCAGTGCTGCTCGCAGTCTTTATCAGCTCGCCAGATATGCCACATCAAAGCCCAAGGGAGTGCAAACCGGGAGGCCAATCTGGCGTGTTCCAGCTCTGTACCTCAAAGTCGCAAAAATGACAGTTAACTGCCGGATAATAAGTCAGCAGCAGTTAAACTTCATAATAATGGATGCATAAATCAGTGCCTTTGAAAACAGGCAACCAAAAAAAGAAAAGAAAGCAAAGCTTTTCTGCCTTCAAGACTTTCCTTAGAGGTAAAATTCCAACAATGCCATAATTTTATTCGCTGAAAGAGTTGCAGACGCGTCTTGTGGTGACTGTGGTCACAGACAGGCAGATGGCGAGTCACAGTTGCAGTTGTGAGAGTGGAGACATGGGGTCTGTTTTCAGGCACGGTGGGGGGTGCTGGCGACTGCAGCAGACTGAGACCAGGGCACCATAGCCGATAATCTCCTCAACATCTGCTGCTGTGCATAGCAGACACCACCTCACCCGGGAGGCCCTAAAGAACCAGGTAGCGTTCCTCTGGTGGGGGAGCGGGACCTTTGTAGCCCACCGCGAGCGGCGTCACCGATGGGGAAATACACTCCCGAACCGGTCCTGACTCTTGCACATTACTCACGGAGCGCTGTTCCCTTTTTTGAAGGCCACGCCCTTTCCCGATCCCCGGACAGCGCTATTACGGCTTGAGGTAAACTGAGATGGAAGGGGGCGCGGGGGGGGGCGCGGGGGGGACGAGGGCCGAGGGCCTTTCTGGCACAGGACCCGCGACGTAGCACGCGACTCCCGAGCCCGCCCCTTTCCTCCTCCACGCCCACAAACCCTTGCAGAGGAAGTGAGTTTCGCTCGGAGGAGAAGGAGGCCCTGCTGAGAGAAGCCCATCCAGCCCCCAGGGCTGTAACAGCCAAGCATGAACCACCAGATGTGGTGAAGCTGGATGCCGGCCCACGATTCCTAGGGAGAGCCTCACCAGGAGGCCCAGCTCCCAGGGGGAGTGAAACTGGAGTCTCCCCAGCCGCCTGTTCCCCAGGCTGGATATTACTATTCCCTCCACGGCACAGAGCCTACTGCTTTTTGGCAGCCGTTTGGATTTATTATTTGATTTTCTTCACATCCTTCCATTCTTATATTAACCGACTTACCTGAGGCCAGCTGATCGCTCTAACCTAATAAACGTCCTGTTTTTCGACACACAGGAACAATCTTGCCAAGCGTGGCTGAAAAAAATATATATTAAAATTTAATCACAGTTGAGGTCTTCGATTGCAATTGGTCCACCCCCTCAATCCTGGTATGTTAATTAAATCTAAAAGTTTGATAATCGCAAAGGAAGCAATTAGGATTCATTACGAAACTGAGCTTTCCTCCCAGCTCCCACGCAGGGATCTGCATTTCCAGCCCCAGAGAAAGCTCAGTATTACAAGTGCTCTTTTAGGAAAGAAAACCGACAACCGATCCCCACATCCCACTGGCAGCCTGGCCCCTTCGCTGGATGATTAAATGCAGGTGGTGATCAGAACTCGGCACATACCTCTGAGAACACAGTGAGGAGAACACAGTGAGGAGAATGCAGTGAGGAGAATGCAGTTAGGAGAACGCAGTGAGGAGAACACAGTGAGGAGAACACAGTGAGGAGAATGCAGTGAGGAGAATGCAGTGAGGAGAATGCAGTTAGGAGAACACAGTGAGGAGAATGCAGTGAGGAGAATGCAGTTAGGAGAACACAGTGAGGAGAATGCAGTGAGGAGAATGCAGTTAGGATAATCTGTGGGGGAATCAATGTACATAAAGAGACTCACAAAGAGAGAGGGGGAGGGAGGGAGACAGAGAAAGTGAGAGAGTGGGGCAGAGAGGATGAGAGAGAGGGAGAAAGAGAGATAGAGGGGGAGAGAGGAAAAGTGGAAGAGAGAGGGAGAGAGAGAGACAGAGAGAGGGAGATACAGTGAGAGACAGAGAGAGAGAGAGAGAGAGAGAGAGAAAAAGGTAATTGCTGGAGCCTGAAGCTCTGTGATAACTCTGGGCCAGTTGAGCACAATGCTAGAAATTGTGTGTGTGTGTGTGTGTGTGTGTGTGTGTGTGGGGGGGGGTTATCTGACCCCCTCTATGTCTGAATCTCCAAAGCCCTGCTCACTGATATACTGCATTCTGGCTGGAGTGGATGAGGGAAGACAAATTTCGGGGCTATGCTTCCTCAGACCGACTAAATCACAAAGGTGACCAAAGGCACTCAGTGATGTTACAAAGACACAGAAAGCCTAAATGGATTCTGTAGGCCAGTTTAAAGGACCACACCGTGGGGTTTCATTTAATTTTTACTATTTTACTATTATTGCCAATGTCAATATAACAACTCACTGGTGGTAGTGGTATATTAAATCATCAGCTAACCACCTCTGGCCAAAACATGTTTTGCCACCCATATAACTAATGAGGCATGATAACATTGGCAGTCTAACACAACATAAACATCTCATTGTGCAACCCTGATACAGACATACCTATTATGAGTTTAATTGATGTCTGTATTTTTTTTTGTTGGTATTATCAGCATATAAACTGGATTAGTCCCAGCAGAGAAGTATAACAATGTCTACAATATTTCAAAAAGTCTGGTTTTATTTGTAATGTTCCATTTCTCTAATGCCTTTATCTACACTCCACCCTTGTTTTGAAATGCAGTAGACGGAAAGCATGCTTACTCATCCCTCAGTAACATTCTGCAACATTATCTTGATATAAAATGTATCTGGAGCAGAGAGCAGATTCGCAATTGCTCATTTCCAACAGATACTACAGGATTTATGACTACCAATAAAATAAAATAAAAAATGCCATTTTCTGAAAGCTTTAAGACCTTCAAAATCATAGAACAATTTTATACAAATTCTATCTAATTTAAAACATTCCATCAGAGGTTTTCTCCCACTTAACAACTGAAATGTTACATCACCGTGACAGATGATTTTTCTTTCCTGTTTGGAAATTTATGTACTCAGTGCCTTCAAAGCTTTTTAAAAACATTTTTCCTGATTCACTCCTCCACTTACAGGGCTAGTACTAGTCCACACTTTACCATCCTGCTCACAGCTGCGGATTCTACACTTGGGCGGCACACCTTTGAAGAACCTCCACAGGCTCCATACATGTGGTCCAGAATGTAAACAGGCTGGAGCTGGGCCTAGCCTCATCGCTAGCTCAGTGAATGTAAACAGGCTGGAGCTGGGCCTAGCCTCATCGCTAGCTCAGTGAATGTAAACAGGCTGGAGCTGGGCCTAGCCTCATCGCTAGCTCAGTGAATGCAAACAGGCTGGAGCTAGGCCTAGCCTCATCGCTAGCTCAGTGACTGTAAACAGGCTGGAGCTGGGCCTAGCCTCATCGCTAGCTCAGTGAATGTAAACAGGCTGGAGCTGGACCTAGCCTCATCGCTAGCTCAGTGAATGTAAACAGGCTGGAGCTAGGCCTAGCCTCATCGCTAGCTCAGTGAATGTAAACAGGCTGGAGCTGGGCCTAGCCTCATCGCTAGCTCAGTGACTGTAAACAGGCTGGAGCTGGGCCTAGACTCATCGCTAGCTCAGTGAATGTAAACAGGCTGGAGCTGGGCCTAGCCTCATCGCTAGCTCAGTGAATGTAAACAGGCTGGAGCTAGGCCTAGCCTCATCGCTAGCTCAGTGAAAGGCACTAAACCCAGGAGGGGAAGGGCTCGGGGGAAAAACAACACGGGGTCACCGGGTGAACCCGATGTCTTACATTAGCCACGCTGGCCCCTCCTCGCCTCTGATCCCTGCCGCTGAGTGTGGTCCCGTTTGCTGTGGTGTAGGGAGGTGCTGTCCTGCCTGGGAGAAAGGCAGGAGAGCGACCGACCCTTTCATCCGTTCTCAAGTGTCGCGTGCCGTCCTGGCTCGGTCGCGCACACCACACTTTTTCCCTAGAAGGCTCCGGCGAACGGCGCAGTGCTGATTGGCTGCTTCAGGTGGCACAATGGCTCTATTGGTAGAGAGTCTGAGTGTAATTCGGCGAGGAATACATCGCACCTCTCCCGTTGCGGAGACTGTAGAGACCACAGCAACGCATCGCAAAACCGACAAGAAACACGCCGTCACAGTGATGCAATCCCAACGGCCCTGTGACGAGACCAACCCCCGCCTCAGCACGCCAGCATTCATTATGGAAGCACGCCTTTCTCCAAAGGCTTGCGACGCACATGTTGATTAATATTTCAATGCATTAGGGGGGGATAGAGGAATATAGCCAGCAGCTGGAATCACTGCCTCACAAGCACGTCCTATGGGTACTCTGGCAATCTCAGACTTGCTAGTAAATGCTAACCGATACAATGAAATTGCTCCATTAAACTTTAGCCTGCTCTCTAAAACGCAGTGCAGTTCTCACTAATCCACAACATGGGCCTCATCTATCAAATCATCTTGGCATTCACCCTAAATGTAAGCATACAATCGTTTCCTAAAATGTTCCTATGAACGAATTATAATATGCGCAGTTTTATAATCATAAAGGTATCGATCATTCTTGTTGTTGTTATTATTATTATTGTGTTGTGGTTAAGCTATTCTATTTTTCATAAAAGATTGCACACTTGATAATGTTAACAGCAAGAGCTGCAATAGCCTGGTTAATGGTCCACAACATTTGTCTAAAAGTCTACATATTCTCACATCTTAAAAACAAATATTTTGGCCTGCAGTATAGCTGCATTCAAGTTTTATAAATATCTCGTGATTGACTTTCTCGGTAGACATTCACCTACTGCAGATATATTGAACAGAAAAAATAATGTGACTACGGACTGCTTGGGTAATTGCATTTCAATATATATATACAGACGTGTAACAAATTTAAGCAAAAACCAACATAAAGTGTCTTAGTAAGGTGTTGGGCCACCACAAGCCGCCAGAACAGCTTCAATGCACCATGGCATAGATTATACCTGTAGTCTAGCATAGATTCTAGTCTCTGGAACTCTACTGAAGTGATGGAACACCATTCTTGCAAAAGATATTCCTTCATTTGGCGTTTTTATGATGGTGGTGGAGAGCGCTATCTAACACGTCAGTTGAAAATCTCACATTCAATTGGGTTGCGATCTGGTGACTGCGAAGGCCATAGCATATGATTCACATCATTTTCATACTCATCAAACCCTGTGGATGAGTCAAACACTGTCATCCTGTAAGAGACCATTCCCATCAGGACAGAAATGTTTCATAATAAGATAAAGTTGATCACAAAGAATAACTTTGTATTGATTTGCAGTGACCCTGTAACATTCCACTCCCATCCTGTTGTTTCTCCGTGTTTTCCCTCTCCCCCTGTTTCGTGTTTGTCTCTCCTTTGTCCGTGTTTTCCCCCGTTGCTGCAGGCTGGGCGTGTTTCTCCCGTTTGTATCACTCTGTTTCACCACTCCTGTCTCAGCCTATCTCATTCCCCCGTTTCGCATGCATTCCTCACTCTCCACTCTGTTCAATCACTCTCGCATACATTCGCACGCTTTTCCTAATTGATTCCAATCAATGCTTGCATTTAGTCACCC
The DNA here is from genome assembly GCA_029718625.1 of Synaphobranchus kaupii. Lineage (NCBI taxonomy): Eukaryota > Metazoa > Chordata > Actinopteri > Anguilliformes > Synaphobranchidae > Synaphobranchus > Synaphobranchus kaupii. Next base: position 36,724,124 of record CM056388.1, on the reverse strand, counting down.
GGTGTTTTCTGTCCTTTGCCAGTTCGTTAATGTTTGTAGTCTGAAACCTCTGGTCCTGTCTGGTTCTCTGTCTAGTCCTAGTCATACAGTTTAGTTCTGTCTTGGTGTTAATTCACTCTGCTGAACTGTTGAAATCCTAGTCAAACAGTTTAGTTCTGTTCGGTGTTAATTCACTCTGCTGAACTGTTGAAATCCTAGTCAAACAGTTTAGTTCTGTTCGGTGTTAATTCACTCTGCTGAACTGTTAAAGTCCTAAGTCTGTCCAGTCTGAGCGGCATTACCTGCTGTTCATTATTCTGTCTCGCTAACCACCTTTGTCTGCTTAAAGTCTGCCAGTCTGCAGTTGTCTGCGAATCCCTGTCTGTGTTGCGGTTTCCCTGCCTTCCACCTGACATTTGTGCATGCAGCTTGGGCTTCTGCTATTACACCCTGCGGCGGTCCACGCTCACACCCTGTGCTGCGGTGCTGCTGATGTGCTGACGCTCCTGCCTCTGCTGCCGCCGCCCTGCTGTTGCCGTGCTGCTACTGCCGCTGCCCTGTTGCCACGCCGGCGTCCTGCCCGGGCTCCGCTGCACTGTCCTGCTCTACCGCTCCCGCTCATCCCCTGCTCCAAACAACCCGGTTACCTGTTGCCATTATCACCCCTGACTTTCCCTGCTCCCTCTGCTCCCGCACATTCATTACTGGACTGTCTGTCTTAATTGTTCTCCCTCGCTTCAGGAGTCAAGTTCGAAGCATAATTTATTGGATGCTTAGCGCTCCCACTCTCTGTCCTGTCCGTCTAGTCCGTCCTGTCCGTCAAGTCCAGTTCTGGCTTGGAACAATTCCAGTGTGACCCGTCAAGTCCAGTTCCGGCTTGGAACAATTCCGGTGTGACCTGTCAAGTCCAGTTCCGGCTGGGAACTTCTACTGTCATTGCCTTTCTCCCCATGCTCAGGACTGCCCTGAGCTTAAATAAATATTCATTTTTTGCATTCCTGTCTCCTTGTTGTTGCATTTGGGTTCTGTCCTCTTCCGGGGTCGTAACAGACCCTTCCCTCTAAGGGGACAAATGGACCCAAATCATGCCAAGAAACCCCCTCACTGTAGGGGTTTTCCCTCTAATTTGTCACTGTATGTGTATATATACAGTTGAAGTTGGATGTTTACATACACTTAGGTTGAATTCATTAAAACTCATTTTTAACCACTCCACAGATTTCATGTTCGCAAACTATAGTGTTGGCAAGTCAGTTAGGACATCTACTTTGTGCATGACACAAGTAACTTTTCCAACAATTGTTTACAGACAGATCATTTCACTTTTAATTCACTATATCACAATTCCAGTGGGTCAGAAGTTTACATACACTAAGTTGTCTGTGCCTTTAAATTTTTAATATTTGGTCGCATATCCTTTGCATGCCATGACTTCCTGATGTCTGTGACCCAACAACATCAAAAGACTCTTGATATCTTATTTTCTGGTACTCTTACAAACAATACTATAACGTCTCTGCATTTGAATGGGTCTCTATGGGAATTTGGAGATGGGAATAGATTTACTATGACTGACTATTTTTTCTATAGAGTTCAATAGGAAAATGCGTAAGGAGAAACAACCAAAGCCCATCCATATCTATTGCATATCTGGCAGCAGAGCGATGGTTTGAGGCTCGTTTGATACCTCAGACCCTTGATGACTTACAGCCATTTAGCCAACCATGTGATCCATACTGTTCCAGCGTAATTTACATCTTAATAAAATTGTGTCACTGCCCGAATACTTTCCGTCTCCACTGTATATGCGTGTGTGTTACACGTTTATTGTTTATTTTGAAATTTTTTATTGTATAACCACACAAGTGGTAGTGTGCCTTCGTGTTGCCTTCAACAAAATTGACATAATCTCATATTCCCGACAAGCCGCATATTTCAAGAAATGACTAAACGTTAGTCATTATGTAGCGGGACATTCCACTCACTTGCGTAACTACAAATGCGGCGCTAACGTTAGTAAGTCACGAACCACGAGTACGAGAATAAACCGAGCCGGGAAAAATAAGACAGCGCGAATCGCGATACCATGTTCGTGCAGCACTTACCCTGTCACGGCCAGTGTCGGACTGTCACACAGCTTCACGGTTCAAACTGGAATCGCAACAGTACGATCAACTGACACTTGCTTATGAGGCGTGTAGGACTAACGTTAGCTTAAATGGAAACCAGTAACTTAACTTGGAATATTTTCATGTTTTCAACTAGCTAACCTTACACGAACGTCAAGTAATTTAGTTTAATCAATTTATGATTATAATAAATTAAGTTTCGCTGTTTATTGATTAAAAACATTTTATCGGGCAATGCATTCCGACTCGTGACTGGAAGTAACAGTTACAACCAAGTAGGCTTGCGAGCTAACGCAACGTTAACACCGTCTGTGGTTCGTAAGTTATAACCTGAATAGAATTCAACAGCAATAATGCATGGACAATGTATGGCTGTTGATGCTAGATGGTGTACGACATGACATCATTATGACAACTTCATTAACAAGACGACGTTAGTTGATTAACGCGTAATTACGCGACATTGCCATCTAATTCACAGCGTGGTAAATAATGTTAGCTACTGAAATAGAATCAACAACACCAGCAAAAAAACAGTCGATAGATCTCTCTAGTCACTAACATTAGATAGCTAACGTAGTAAATCGAGAGTTCAATTGATCCTAAAACTGTTGAGATGGGAAAATAAGCTCCAGTCAGCAGACTGGTGTAACGTTACCTTTGTATTAATAAGCTAACTAGCTTGATCAATTTGGAGTACAGTATCTTTGAGTAACGTTATGACCTAACATTAGCTAACATGATCTTACTGGCTAATTTACATCATGTAATATAATCCACACTACCGTAGGTTACAGCTGGCCGGTTCAAGAGCCCGCGGTGTTCCCTAATCCTTCAATCCAACTGCCTATTCAAAGGGAAAATGGGGGACTGTATATAAAAACCACACAAAATAAAATCAGTACATTTCACCAGTTAAATAGCAATACAAGGCATTTTTATCAAGTCGGGTGAATACTTAGCCAACCGGCTAGCTCGCTTTACAATTTTACATAGCCAACGTTACCCATCAAAATAGCGGTTAGCTAACTAACCAACACCGCAAAAAACGATCAGCATCCTACTTACATCACTGGAAAAACACGGTATGTGTCCTGTTACGGTTTCTGTATGTTCGGATCCAAGCACAGTTACATTATCCTGTTCTCCTTTAAAAAAATATTATTCAATTCAACATTACAACAAACGTGCCCCGTTCATCGTAGTGCCCGACCGTCTCTTTACTCCGCCATTTTGGTTGTGATGGAAATCCTCGGCGCACCGTGTCTTATGACGGGAGCGGACGGAGCAGACCTGGCTGTCACACTTCGTACACTATGAAAAGGGGGCTTTGCTCAAGCCGGTGCTATGCAAGATTCTCCATAATACCACTGAGCATAAATAATGTATGGCTTAACCATCAGCTATATATGGCTAATTATACTAACAGTGCCTTTTGACTAAAAAAATAATAATAACAAGGAAAAAAATAAAAAAATAAATATATATATATATATATATATATATATATATATATATATATATATATATATACACCGATCAGCCACAACATTAAAATCACGGACAGGTGAATAACATTGATTATCTCGTTGTTATTTTGGTTCTGTACTGTAGCACTTTGAGTTTGAAAGGATACAATGAGGTTGAAATGCAGACTGTCATCTTTAATTTGAGGGCATTTTCATCCATATCGTATGAACCGTTTAGAACTTATAGAACCTTTTGTTTTTGCCTGGTACTCCTACAAGTGATACTATAACCTCGCTGCATTTGAATGGATCTCTATGAGAATTGGGGGGTGGGACTAGATTTAGCTGTAAATTACATTGGAACAGTATGGAAGAAATGGTTGGCTAAATGGCTGTAAGTCATCAAGGGTCTGACGTATCAAACAAGCCTTAAACCATCACTCTGCTGCAAGATATGCAGTAGATATGGATTGATCACTTTAAGGGTTATTTTTCCTGCCTTATTTTTCCATAGAGTTCCATACTCTTCCAGCATAATTTACAGCTAAATCTAGTCCCACCCCCCAATTCCCATAGAGATCCATTCAAATGCAGAGACATTATAATATTGCTTGTAAGAGTACCAGAAAATAAGATATCAAGAGTCTTTTGATGTTGTTGGGTCACAGACATCAGGAAGTCATGGCATGCAAAGGATATGTGACCAAATATTAAAAATGATTACTTTATTCTACATTATGTTAAACTGTCCAATATTTTTGATGGCCAAAAATGGGGGGGGGGGGGGGGGGGGGGGGACTATGTACAAAAGGTTCTATAATTTCTAAACGGTTCATCCAATATAGATGAAAATACCCTCAAATTAAAGCTGAATATACAGTCCCGGCCAAAAGTCTTGTCGCACGAGTGGACAAAAGTGACAATTGCTAATTACCCAACTCTTAATTAGCTAATACAGTTAGGAAACAACACAAATTAATCATAGTGTCTAAAGTTTATTTAGATACTAGCAAAACAAAAATTTAATAGATGCTTATAAGGTTAATTGCTTGATAATGAGCAAGCCAGTTTCTACCTGGACAAAAGTCTTGTCGCAAATCAAATTATAATCAATAAATTTTATCTTTCTCAAAAAGTTAATAAAATACCAAATGAAAAATCAGTCTAGTATTTCATCATGGACTATAAGTTAAGAAATTAATATCTTGTATGGGTTCCTTTGGCCTGCAGAACAGTTGCCATCCGGTTTGGCAGAGAGTCGTAGAGCTTGTTGATGAAGTCCTCGGAGATGGCATGGAAGGCCACCTTGCAGGCATTCCAAAGCTCCTCCAAGTTCTTCGGCTTGGTCCTCCAAGCTTCCTCCTTCATTCTTCCCCAGATATGCTCAATAATATTCATATCTGGAGACTGTGCTGGCCATCCCTGAAGGACCTTGATCTTCTTCCCCCTGAGAAACTTCATAGTGGAACCTGAGGTATGGCAAGGAGCTCCATCCTGTTGAAAAATCTGACCCCTCTTGTAGTTGGGAATGTACTGGGAGGCAAGAATCTGTTGATATTTGGCACTGTCAATGTTACCATCCACCTTACAGATCTCCCTGGCACCTCCGTATTGGATGTAACCCCAAACCATAATCTTTCCACCTCCAAATTTGACTGTCTTCTGGGTGAACTGTGGGTCCAGACGGGCCCCAGAGGGTCGTTGACAATATTGGCGACGCTTGGGATGGAGCTCAACTGACGATTCATCTGAAAAATCTATTTTTTGCCGCTTTTCTGCTGTCCAACCTTCCGTCAGGCTGTGGGCCTTGGCGTACGCAACACGGTTTCTTAGCTGTCTCTTGTTTAGCGCTGGTTTCTGGGCAGCAATACGACCGTGGAGACCATTGCGAGCAAGAATCCGACGTACAGTTCTTGACGAAACAGGCGTTGCTGGCGTCCACTCCTCCCTGGGGCTGGCTTTTGACCATCGGACCAGCAAGCTGTCGTCTCGAGCAGTTGTCTTGCGCGGTCTGCCCGACCTGGGTCTGTCATGGACGTCGCCAGTCTCTTGGTAGCGCTTGCGAATCCTCTCCACCTGCCGTTTAGACACATTGAAGATGTCTGAAACTTCAGCAGGAGACTTGGACTTGAGATTCTTGATGATCAGCACTTTGGTTTCTGGTTTGATCTTGGGCATGTTGACAGAAGCAATGTTGAGCATGAACTTGGCTTAAAGTGTCAAATTTCTGCTTTTATAGCTCAAAGTTACCTACAGCTGACTAATGAAGCCCCTTGTTTGTTTCTTCCTTATTCACTGTGGCCTAGAAATTGGAGTTGGCCATTGCGACAAGACTTTTTTCCGGCCAAAACTGGCCTGTTGATCATTATCAAGCTGTAACATTTAGTAACAATTTTGAAATGTCATTTTGCTAGTATCTAAATAAACTTTAGACACTTATGATTAATTTGTGTTGTTTCCTAACTGTATTAGCTAATTAAGAGTTGGGTAATTAGCAATTGTCACTTTTGTCCACTCATGCGACAAGACTTTTGGCCGGGACTGTACAATCAGCCATTAAAAGCATTGATAGAGTCGTGTAAAAGGATAAATAGCAGCATGTTTTGGTCCAAACATTTAGGATGGCATTTTGTATTTTCCTTTCTCTACCAAAACAAAGCATGTATGCTAAATTTATTGTACTACAAAATAAGTACACAATGACCAGGAGTAGCATGCATGAGAATAACCTTGTCACACCAAGGGTGCGTTCCTCAGGGTACTGCTGTATTTTTACTTCCCCCAATAAAATGCAGAGCACTCACATTAGCATCCTTTATTTAATTAGAAAACAATTTTTACATTCATGTTATAATCTCATTCAGGGGTGCACAACAAGGGCTGATCCATTTCAGGATTTTGTGCCAACCTCTGCTTTTAATTATTTAATTAGCTCAATCAGAGAGAGAGAGAGAGAGAGAGAGAGAGAGAGAGAGAGAGAGAGCAGGAAATGAGAAGAGTTTAATGAAGAATAAGTATTACAGTGCAGCAATAACAGCAATGTATTTTTAATTATGTTATGAGCCGTGTGACTTATTTTCCTTGGTCCTGACAGGTCTTCCATAAGGTACAAAACATGGAGAATCAACATTGCATTAGATGTAGATTATATGAATATATCTTAATACTTGCCTTTGTCTCATTGTAATTTGAAAATGGAGAATCACTGGACTCTGCCCAAATGACCTTATGTTTTCCCACATGATTAAAAATATAAAATATCTACAATATTTAGTCACCAAATCTCTATATTGAAATTCAACAATAGACATGACTTAAATTATACATGTGCCATGTCTAAGGTTAAATGGTGTTTTTGTGAATACTGGTGCCTGATCATACAAATTGAGAAATTGCACAACAGGTTCCATTCAAATGCCATATTTCGCTGGTTAGCTACAATTTAACAGAGTAATGCTGCCCCCTTGTGATCACGGAGATTATTAAAAACACAACTGGAGAAAAACCCCACTAAATAATAAGTGGTCATTCAAAAAATATTTAATTAAAATAATTGACAAAAAACACTACTGATACAATTATTTCCCAAATATATTACAACAACAACAACAACAACAATAATAATAATAATAATAATAATAATAGCAACAACAACACATTTATTTTATACTTTCATATAAAATGTCATAATTCTTTACATCAGACAGAGCAATACATTTAGTAAATCTCAACTAAATAAAAAGTATATATAGTTAATTGTTCACTCTGATGGTTTTGGTGCAAAATTAAGTAACACATCTAAGATTAATTGTATCATTTCCCAATATGCTCCAGCTTTCCTTGACGTACAGCCTTGGTAAAGATATCATCTCGTTGCACTGCAGATAAACAACAGAGTGAACACTGAGAATGGCAAACATACTGTATTGGTTTTTACATGACACTTGTGAATAACATATATAAAAATACTCTTACTCAAAAGAAAAGGAGTGAAAACTTCAAAACATTTGCATCCAGCTGTATGACTGGATGGAACATCTGAGTTGTGAACACATTTTAATACAAAGTCACTGCAACTGTGAAATGGCTTTAGATTTCTATAATTACACTTTTCCGGTCCTCAATATTGTTTTGCCAGGGTAACATAATTTATCTGGCCCACACAACAATCCAGGATCCCTAAGTCTTAATGCTAATGCTGAGAAGTATGTGGTGGTGGGAGATGAATTGGGAGAACCCTGGTAGAACCACACATCTGTGTCTGTGATGTAGAATGGAATGTCTCTGGAATATTGCTCAACGTTGACCTCTGCTGGAAGGCGCCGGTGTGACACCGGAAAAAGCCAGGTCAGAAAGATCTTTCGATTAAAATCTGTTTCTGTAAACAACATTTATACAGTCTATGTAAACAACACTATAACTACGTCTCGAGTGTTTGTAGCACATAGCTGACAGTTCTTTTTTTTGGGTAGCTCGTTAGAACTGCACATACGTTTATGAATCATGACTCATAGAGTTCTAAAAAGACAGGTTCCACCGAGATTTGAACTCGGATCGCTGGATTCAGAGTCCAGAGTGCTAACCATTACACCATGGAACCTCCACATTTACATCTGTATCATATGTCTATATACTAGATAAGTGAACTATATACTAGACAATAAATACAGTTTAGAGTACAGTAAAGTATACAGCAAACTAGCTAAATAAGGTTACCAGCTTGGCAAATGTTCATACGACTACACGGCTAGCTAGTTTACGTAATTATTAAATGACGTTACGTTAACAGATATTGCTAACAGTAACTTAAAGTTATGACCGGTGAAAAACGTTGCAGATAAATGTTATGGCACGAACATGTTAGTATACAGTAGAACTAATAACGTTAGTACAATATGGCCAGCTACACAACACAGTCCTTGCAGACGTAAGGCATGTCTCTTGGTTCTAACGTTAGTTTGTGTGTGCTCTGCAGATGGAGGCCCGGCCACCTATCTGGTTGAGGGTAGCATAGCATTGTTTAACAGCATAGCACAAATGGGGTTTCAAAAGGGGAAGGGGTGAAAAGTTATCTATCATCAATTTATTTACATACTGAAAATACCTGTTTGTTTCCTATCACACTGATGTGGTACCTGTGTGGTTAGAAAGATGTCTTACAGAAACAGGAAATAGGAAAAAATTTGGAAAGAGCCCCCAACCCTGAACCCCCCCAGTGAGTTAAGAAAAGCTCAGAGGGAAAGAAAACCCAGTGGAAAAAAAAAAATAGGAGGATATACAGGTACAGTATATGTCCTCACCAGTGGCAGGAAAAAGCACTCACTTCACTGCTTATGAATAATGTATATGAATACAACATTTTACGTGAAATATGCAGGCTGGACTCCGGCAGGTCCAATGCTTGACAAATTAGGCCCTAATTTTCTCCTGGGTTCCCATGGCATCAAGTAGTGGGCCTGTGTCAACATATTATGTTATTCACAATGACAAAGAAGGGCACTCATTTTTGAATCACGATTGGAGCGTGTTTTTCCCAGTACGACCTTTTCTTGAAACACTAAAAATCTTGAAAATGTGTCCTTAGTAGTCAGTAATTGATTTGATTCAGTGAATTCTGAAATCCTGTAAAAACATTAAGTTTTGCATGAAAGTGCAGCTCTGTTGTGAAGGCAGGTCTCTGGGATCAGCCTACTGTAGCTTTTACCCTCTCTCACTCAATCAGCCCCACCGATCTGCATTTGCAATTATGCACCACGTGTCTGGAATACAGAATATTTTGAAAAGGAATTTGGCAATGCATTTTAGAAACCGTTCCCCACTGGGAATAAAGGATGGGGCCGTAATCAAATAATGAGAAAAGGTGACATTTTGAATGGAACTCAGTGCCAGTTCCCCTTCACTAATCTATAAGCTGGCCTGTGTGATGTGGTCAGGCACCAATGTGGCACTCTCCATTCACTACCTACCACTACCGTCTCAGAAGCAGACGTCAGGTTGCAGAGAAAACAAGATGTCTCCTAGCAACAAAGTCATGCCCCATCCAAGTGATGTCCACTGAGAAGAAAGATGTAAGGTTGTTAAGAGTGTCTAGCAGTCAGCTCTGTGAAATGTAGACATGTTGCAAATCAACTTAGATGAAATATGTTCATGATACTGCTTTTGCTGTGAAGAATATCAGAATAATTCATAACGTCAGTCAGTGGAATATCTGTCTGTAAGCCAAATAGTGCAATGCTTAAGAGAACATGCAGGTGCCACAGAGGCATTCTTCAGTAACTAAACAAGAGAGACGTGGTGCGGTACGTAGTCCTTTGAAACACAGGCAAAGAATCTTCAATCTGTCACATGGAAAAAATAAATAACGACCGTCTTTGTTAGAAAAGAAAGATCACAATACTACCCTGAGGTATGGCAACTTTATTTAGTATTTTATTAAAGAAAAACATTGAGCAGCAGTGGAAATAACAGCATCTGGTATCAACTCCATTTTTCTCGTTGAATGCATGAGAAATGCATACACACACCTGAATTCACAGACATACATTGACTGTTGCTTTGCTATGTACTTGGATGAGTCTGCATGTACATGATTGTCAACATGTTATTGCTTTTTAAAAAGAGGTGAAATGGAATTGCTACTCTTACTAAAGAATGTCCGTCTAAATTACATGGGTTACCTATGCCATTAAATTTTTTCAAAGAAATAACACTCGGAATTTTATAAGATGTTCATGACCTCCCTCCAACATTTGACCTTTATGCTGCTATGCTACATCGTTGCTTTTTAAAAAAAAAGATACGTTTTGTGGGCAGTACCTCACGTAACCATTTAGACAATATCTTGGCGAACATAGCAGTCCAGTCACACTGTGATTTTCCCTTTTAACTTTGAAAATGCAGATGTCTGATCACATGGAGGAGTTTCAGTTAACTACATAGAGTACTCATATTTTGGCCATGCTTGCTTTTTTTGTTTGTTTAAGCCTCTCACTAACAAAAGCCACTATCACTAATTTAAGTAAATCAATTATCGAATACATTAAATACAAAAACAAACAAAAAAACATCTTCCCAAGAGAAAAGAAATCCAACCTCATTTGAGTTGTGTATACTGTATGTAAACCAATAAAAATGTTTAAAAAAGATCAGAAATCCATGGCCGTTTTAAGCACTAATTTTCATTGGAAAAGATCATTACCATTTTGTTCTACTTAACCATGCTTTTTCATTAAGGTATTGAGTCTGTACTAAAAGAAGGGGGCTCTAAGGTCAGAGAGTGGCCACGACCTTTGTTAAGAGCATTCCGCACAACAGCATGTGGAAACAGATTATTTCACTTTGGAAACAGGTTAGCACACATGAAAGGCCGTTAGCCTGTCATGCCCACCCACTGGTTTTTACAACTGATGGGCATTGGGTTGCTCACTCCTGGTCCTTAGGAATGACAGGCCATTTTTCATTCGTGTTCCCTCCTGGTTCACGAGACAAAATGGCCGTCGCCAGTCACGTTTCAGCCTTGTCCCAAGGAGTGGTGGGCTTTTTGGCACGTCACGTTCCCGCTTGATCGGCGCCGTCCCTTTGTGGAGCCCCTTTGCCCGACTCGCAATGCGTGGGATCGCCCGACTGCACCCTTGGCTCTGTCAGTGCAGTGTCTGTCAGGAGCTACAGATGGTCTGGCTGGCTGGCTGGCTGGCTGGCTGCTCGTGTTGGCCTATGCCGTTTATTTATAATCAGCCGGCCCCACCTTCACTCCTCAGATCAGCTGTAGTATATTACTGACTGGAGCCGGTCCAAAGCCCGTTTGTCTTTTGTGAGAAAAGAAAAGGAAACGTCGCTGGTGTCAGAGTTCCATCAGGAGGTGGATGAGTAATGTAAACAGAGACTGCGAGAGAGACGCAGAGGAGCCGCAGTTCGCCGGCTGGGCGCTGGACACGCACGCACCTGCTGAATGACTAGCTGGGGACTTGCAGTCACCCGCACGGTGAGGGAGGGAGTGTGCTGCTGGCAAGGGGCGGGGTTGGGGGGGGTGGGGGTGGGGGGGGAGCTGTGTGTGACATCAGCAGCTGGGAAGGGTGGTGCCGGCTCCGTGGGGGTGTGGTCTGTAGCCCTACAGCAGGGAGCTGGCGGGGCTGTCTGGGGGCGGGGGCGAGTGTGAGGGGCTGAGACGTGCGGGCAGCAGGTCGTAGTGGCTGGGGATGTGGCTGTTGCGGGGCATGTCGTACGGGTCCTGGGGGTAGCTGGGCACCATGCCGCTGACCCCCTGCAGGATGCTCACCGTGGGTTCTGAGAGATGTAGGAAAGCCACAGGTGGAGGGAGAGATAGAGAAATAGAGGGAGACAAGAAAGAGAGACAGAAAGAAGGTGAGGAAAGACAGCAGAAAGAGGAGCTCAAGAGTATGCAATGGGGGGGGGGGGGGGGGGGGGGGGGAAAGAAAGGGATAAATTAGTCGGCACTGTGGGAACTTGCGACACTCCCCCACGCTCTGCCCCTGCAGTGCCCCCAAAAACAGGGCCCCTTGCCCTGCCACACTCTACACCCCTCAACTCCGCCCCAACTCACCGACATCATAGACGTTCTTGGTGGCCGTGGGGGTGGGCGCGCCGGAGGAGCTGAAGGACAGCTCCCTGTGCGTGGGGGACTTCATCTCCACGTAGCTGCTCTCGGCGTGCTTGCAGGCCGGGCCGGGCGGGTCCTTGATGGTGGCGTAGGGGTTCTCGCTGTTCAGGGAGCAGGTGCTGGAGCTGCACACGGAGCCCTTCATGTAATCTGGGAGACGGCGGCGACACACAAAACGACACGTTGGGGTGAAGGACTCGGCTGCAGGCACGCGAGGCTGGAAAGGGGGGAGACCGACCGGTAAGCCGAGGTCACCCCGGGGAAGGACCCCCAAACATGCGTTATAGCCACAATGTTCAGTCGCAGAGGCGCGCCTATGCGTATCTGTGCCGCGGCTCTCTAGGGCAGTACTGTCACTGAAAGGAAGAGTGAAAATGAACGCATCAGCACTCCGGCGTACTGGGGCAGTACCCCCACAGGGTGTGTGAGGTGGATGTGACACAGGGATATAATCTAAACACAAGTCTATCCGTCACTGGATATCCTTAGTGCAGACCAGCTGAGCTGGAACACTGTAAAGCATTGGACCTGAGCATAGCCACATACTGGATTCACACGTATTCCTGTAGAGCCTCACCTTACAGCTCCGATACCTGATTTACATTGTAAATCAGCTCTTTGCTTTTTTGTTTTTGAACCACACTCTTTTAGGTGAGGTTTAGACAGTTGCAAGTTAATATTTCAATGTTACAACATTCTTTTCAATTGAAATTTTTCTTTCAAAATGTAATCTTTATTTGAGCAGGTAGATCGCTTTTTGCAGTGATTACCCAAGGAATCAAAGTGGGTAGGGAATCAAAAGATTGTGTAGCCAATCAGGTGTAGATGGTGAGTAGGTGGTCAGTTTTGTGGGAATCTGACCTGCCCTACTCTTTGAATATATGACTACTCCTCTATCCTGAGCTGTAAAGGAAAGGACAACCACAATTTAATTTCCAACACACCAAATCTTAACAAGCATTTTAATCTTATATTTAGACTTTAGAATCTTATTTCTGTTACTTTTTTATAATAAAGACAAAGAGACTGCCAATGGGCTGAGATATCTTTACTCATTTCAAGATTTGCCAGTGGGGTAAGATAATTTCACTTGCCAAGCAAAAAGGCATTTAAAACAAGCTAATATTTTCCACAAAAATAAGATTTTAAGTCTCATTACAAAACTAAAACACTTGTTAAGGCAGACATTTTTTGCAGTGAAGGCCCCGGTAACAACAGCCCGGATTAACCTGGAGCAAACAAGGTGTACATTAAGACCAAGACACTGAGCCAAAGGGGCAAAGGTGATTCCTTAAAAAAAGTAGAGGATGTGACCCCTCAGGTATGCATCCCCAGGGGAACAGAGAGTATTGGGGTGCAGGGAGATGGGGGACAGCCTGGCCTGTTGAGAGAGAAAGAGAGAAAGAGAGACATGTGACCAACAAGCAAAACCATCATAAATCACTCTCATCAACGGGATTGTTCTCAAAAACCTCTCCAAGCCAAACCGCATGGTGTTGCATGGTATGCGCTGGCTTAAGCCATCGCATGTGCAAGGTCATGGTTGCGGCTTCTTTGGCTGACTGATTAGTCACTGTGCGCTTGGGAGTTTTAATTCAGCTTGGGAATCCTCACCTAAACGCAAAACCACTCAGGAATATTTCTGTGACTGCGTTGCAGGTGTACTCCATGTTTATGAAGACTCCAGACCGAATGAGAGTGACGACTCGCACATAATCAGCGGACTTGTCTGCCGTTAGGTGAATACTGGCCTTCCTAGCTTAAATGTTCAAATGTGACGACACGCATTTATATCCTCCTAAGACCCGGCAATTAATTTCTGTCCCCTGTAGGGGACATGAGTCCTCGGTCTTAATCTCAAGAACCGTATATTTTACTATGTGAAAACCTGTTGTCCTGTGTAGAGGACATAAAAATAACATGAATAATATTTTTGAAAATGTTTTCACTTCAACGTGTTTGTGTCGTCCCAGACACTTGTAGTTGTATCCTGCCAGGTATCAGGAAGCTGAACACACAAAGCACTTTCTACGACCGTGACGTGAGAAGATGGCCGTTTCCAACTATTTAACTCAATCTTTCAAATGATTTTTAGAATAGTCCCTGAATGGACATTCACAGCCATTTCTGCACAAAAACATCAAAGTGAATAACCCCAAGAGCAACAGAGAAAAAAAATACTTTCTGAGCCTTTCCATGTTGGTACTGCTTCCAGCTCGATGTCCAGTGACTTCATTATTAGCACCTCTGCCCAGGACTCAAGGACTTGTCTTTGTGTATGATTTCCATGGTGATGTGATGCCATTTTGTTCTGTCTTGGTGATGGCTCTTCAAAGCTTAGCGGGAGCTTTGATACGTGGAGATGCTATGATATGTATTCATAAAAAAAAAACATTCTGGTCTCACACTGATATGTGATGTCTGCGAGACAGATGGCAAACTTATTTCAATTTAATGTAGGCTTCAAAGATACACATTCCCATTGTAAAGGTCACATATTCTATACTGTATTAATCCGACTTTGCAGTTTATACCACAGAACAAAACTTCATCTAATACATGAAAAACAGGGACCAGGTATACTACAAATTAACAGCAAATGGTTGGCTGTTGATGTTTATAAAAGTAGGTATTTCCTTATAACCTAGAATAAGGAACAAATTCAGTTCCAGAAGTAAATGCTCAAACATCTAACAAAGCAATAAAACTCCCTCCGTTCCCCGCCTACTTCACATTCACTGCAGTGGCCTTTAAAAAAAGTTTTCTAAAATTTAAAATGGCCTTTTTAGTAACGTTGAACATAATGGTGTAAGAGGGCTCAGGAAGGGCTGTTGTTGAGGGAGTTAATGGACTCTCATTTACTCAGCCCCACATAACCCTGTATAATGTACGCTTTGGTCACATCTAACCTGCAGCCATGCCGTATTAAACAAGGGCAGAAATAACCCCAATCTGGTTCCATTGACACCTAACCTGAGAAGCCAAATATCATCAATGGCAACTGCGTCCGCCGCCCACACTGCTCCCGTCTGCTTTATGATAAAAAAGGATCCACTTCGCCGTCTCATCAAATGCCTTTCCCTTTCCCGCATCATGAAAACAAGGCAGTCGTTTTGCGAGAAGCTCATTTCGGTGGGGGAGTTAATTAATCAGTCATTAAAAAATAATTAAGGTCTAATTAGTGTTCAGGCAGCGTGGGGATCCGAGTCTGGTTCCAGGGGAAACAGGTGCACAGGTGTGTACGACTGGGAAGGACCAAGGGGGGTGGACACTGACCGAGCTCGCTGAGGTTGCTGTAGCTCCTCCAGTCCACGCTAGTCCCGGTTCCCCTCTGGCTTTTTGTCTGTGAGAGACGGAGTTGTGGAGAAAGACAGGTTAGTCAGAACCACTTTCAGGAAAACATGCTGAAATCAAACAAGACTCCTATCCGGTCTAACTGTGCCTTTTTGCAAAGACTTGCCAGGAATTGAAGTCTGTTACTTCTTTTTTTCATTCGTAACGCAAGATTAGGGTTCAGAGAGAAACATAATGCTTGCCAATATTCATTGCTCAAAACAGTTATGTGCATTATGCCTGGATCGAAACTCTGACACACACATCCATGCTCCATTTCAGTCTGTGAGAATGGTGGCCTTTGAGCCTCGGGGGACTGCGCTCTCATATCACGGAGCATTGCGTGTGCAGAGATCTGTGTATTTGTATGAGAAATGGTGACATTGTGTATGCCAGTGTGCTGATGTGTGTGTGTTTGTGTGTGCATATGTGAGTGTGTGGGTGTGTATGTATGTGTCTAGGTTTGTGTGGGTTGCTATATGACCTCATCAACTGTAGCATAGTGCGCGTGTGTGTGTGTGTGTGTGTGAGCGAGAGAGAGAGAGAGAGAGTGAGAGAGAGAGAGAGAGAGAGAAATGAATGTGGTATCTGTTCGATTGTAAGTGTTTATGTTTCTGCATGATAAATTGTGATATGGTGTGCCTGTGTGTGGATGCAGGTGAGTCTACATAGAGTACCTTGGTGGTAGTTTTCCTGTCCAGGTTGTTGGTGAGGTGTGGAGCGAGGGTGCATTTGGCAAGGGCATGGTAGCTGGAGTTTGAAAAGCAATGGCCATTGCCAATGCTCTGAGAGTTGTCTGAGGACGAGAGCAAGTTTATACAGTGCAGCACATACAGTCTCTCTCTCTCTCTCTCTCTCTCTCTCTCTCTCTCTCTCTCTCTCTCTCTCTCTCTCTCTCTCTCACACACACACACACACACACACACACACACAAACACAAATACAAACAAGCACAAACACCTCAAACCACAGGAAGAAGGGACAAACCAAGGACTATTTACTATTTACGATTGTTGGCTTCCACCAACGTATTGAGTAGGGCATGTGGCTTCAATGTTAAGTTATTGGGAGACCAGCAGATGAGCCCTCTCAGCTGAAAAGATCATCAGGGAACATCCTCGATCATATTCCCGCATCACAGCTGTGTGACCGGACATGAACCTGCACTCAGGAAGGGAGAAGGCTTGTTTGAGTTACACACATTTCTGAGAGAGAGAGAGAGAGAGAGAGAGTTCGACCTCCGTTTCCTAAGACAAAAACAAACAATCCGGATGAGCCCTCTTGCGACGCATGGCTGGACAGAAAATAAAGTGGCTTCAAGTAGGAGAGCTGTATTTGGCTGAAACAGGAAGGAGTGAAAGATTGAGCCCATGTTTATGCCCCCCAGTGGCCAATAAACTTTCAGAGGAAGAGAGAAATTTAATGGACCCCAGCTGCAGAAGACAGGACCTCACAAGTACAGCCTGCTGCCGCAAACAGGCTGGACCTCACAAGTACAGCCTGCTGCCGCAAACAGGCTGGACTTGTCAGAATTCAACATGGTTAGCATGGAAACAACAGCAGGGTTTCCCAAACTGTGATGTCGTGAATATTTTACATACTACTACACATCCAAATTATGATGTCATTATCTCACTGAACTGTATAAGACCTGTTGCTAATTAGCAATTATAAATATTTTATAATTACAATGACAGTGCTAACAACAAGGCTGCATAAACGAGACAAGAATGATATTATCTAAAATATACAATTGAAAACAAGGAAATATAAACCTTAAATATAAAGTGTTAAATGTAATTTTCCATTTTTCTCCTTCACAGAATCCCAGTTTAGGAACCAATGAATTACAGTTAAAATGTAAATATTGTATGTATACAAAAAGAAATTAACTCTCTCATCCTTAGTAGGAGTAGATGCAAAGGTGGACGATTTAACATTCAAATCATAAGCAATCTATCTGAGGTAAATATACATGTTTCTTTAAAAGTTGTTATTATTATCCTTTGGCAAGATGTGCAACACATTATGTAAACTTTAAAGTCTTCAGCTATATTTATATTTTCCTATGTGTAATCTAACAGTAATAAAGGCAGTAATAAAAACATGTTCTTTTAAAAATGAGATGTTTTTTTTTTTTTTTTTAAGGGAGGGGGGCGGCGGTTCTTACCGGAGAGGGAGTAGTCGGTGTTGGTGATGTGCAGGGCAGGGGTGTAGGAGACACTGGGCATGTCGTGACCTTTCTCCCGCTGTCTAACCCGGTACCACACAAACAGGCTC
>CM056388.1:36643817-36701317 GCA_029718625.1 Synaphobranchus kaupii | reverse complement strand
TACCACTCACAATCATCTCACACAAGCTACCACTCACAATCATCTCACATAAGGCTACCACTCACAATCATCTCACACAAGCTACCACTCACAATCATCTCACATAAGGCTACCACTCACAATCATCTCACACAAGCTACCACTCACAATCATCTCACATAAGGCTACCATTCACATTCATCTCACACAAGCTACCACTCACAATCATCTCACATAAGGCTACCACTCACAATCATCTCACACAAGCTACCACTCACAATCATCTCACATAAGGCTACCACTCACAATCATCTCACACAAGCTACCACTCACAATCATCTCACATAAGGCTACCATTCACATTCATCTCACACAAGCTACCACTCACAATCATCTCACAAATACATGCACATCCAAAAACTCAAACAGGTGCCAAACAGAACAGTAGACTGAATACAAAGGAAGAGTCTGCAGAATGTGTAATGTATGTACGCTTCCCAGTGCCATAAATGTATTAAAACCAAAAAGTAAGTAATGTTTCGAGCCTTCATCGAACTTTGTCAGCTCTTCATTGGAGTCCAATGAAGAGCCATTAGGCTCAAAACGTGACTTACTTTTTGGTGATAATACATTTATGGCACTGGGCAGCATACACAGTGCGCGGACTCTTCCTTTACCACTCACAATTGATTCACACAAGGCTACCACAATCTACTCACTCCACACTTTCACTCACACTACACCACCAGTCACAGTGCTCTCACACTACACCACTAGTCAGGGGCGTTTCTAGACTGCTTTGATTGGGGGGGCATGAAGAGATGTTGGTGGGGCACAAGGGGGGGACGAAGTAGCGGGGGGTCTGGGGTTCTTCCCCAAAAAAAATTTGAGCCTTTTAAAACGAATTTCCTTAAAACTAAACCTCACACAGGGCATTTTCTAAAATAAAATGTTTAATTTATGAACATTTTGAAGATTTTCTTTTTTTTCAAAGCCCTAGATGAGATTTGAGATGCTTTCATATAAAGCTAAAGCATATAGATAATCAGTATATTAGTGGATAAGATAATTTTATTACATTTTAAACCCATCTCCAGCCCCCACCCCCCTTGTTGGAAAAAGTATATTAAAGATTAAAGCTATATTCCTTCATCATTTCAGTCTCTGTGCTATTTTCTACTTACATGTGAAACTACATTACTGTAACTGGCTCATCATTTTCATTTATATTTTAGCCACTACACTGACTAGCCAACACGCAGCAGTAGGCTAGCTAACACACACACACACACACACACACACACACACACACACACACACACACACACACACACACACACACACACACACACACACACACACACACACACACACACACACACACACACACACACACACACACACACACACACACACACACACACACACACACGTGCAGCCAGCTAATGCAATGCTGCAGATGTTTCGAAGAATCGCAGCTATAACAACTAGGCTAGATGCAACATGTAATCAATCTATTTAAAATCAAATCTCCCAGACGGAGACTCTCGCCACTATCCTCAACTCACTGAGTAAGCTAGGCTAGCGAATATTATATCCTAAGCAATGCGTACCAGTTACAGTTATCAACAAGAGACAGCATAGATTGATCAAAGAAACTGACTTCTTTCTCTCTCGCTGCGTCTCCATGTTTTATATGGCCAAACCAACCAATCAGATATTAGAGAAATATATTATTTCGATGTGGCATTTTTATGATTGGCCGAATCGTCTGTAGCTCGAATGGCGTTCTGACCGCGCTACGGGCGCCGACTTCATATTGTCTGATTTGGCTTCAAAATGGCCAATAGGAAAGCAGTGCATTTTTTGATGACCAATGACAAAATTACAGAAAACTATGAACGCTCAAAAAAAATTGCTCTAACGGGTAGATAATTCTCTGGGTGGGCAATGCCCACCCCAGCCCACCCGTAGATACACCCCTGCCACCAGTCACAGTGCTCTCACACTACAGCACCAGTCACAGTGCTCTCACACTGCACCACCAGTCACAGTGCTCTCACACTACACCACCAGTCACAGTGCTCTCACACTGCACCACCAGTCACAGTGCTCTCACACTACACCACCAGTCACAGTGCTCTCACACTACATCACCAGTCACAGTGCTCTCACACTACACCACCAGTCACAGTGCTCTCACACTACACCACCAGTCACAGTGCTCTCACACTACACCACCAGTCACAGTGCTCTCACACTACACCACCAGTCACAGTGCTCTCACACTACACCAGTCACAGAGTCACAGTCCTCTCACGCTACACCACCAGTCACATTCCTCTTAGACGGGTCAATATATGAAAAAAAGTCACCTAACCCTGAACAAATTGCAACAAAAGGTTTTTCAATTGATTTTGGTACTATTGGGCATGCTTAATAACATACTAAAAATCTACTAAAATCTACTTTCAGGAAAGGCATAATTTTCAAGATGACGTCCAAAATGGCCGCCAGGAGCTTAAAATGGCTATATCTCAATAACTATTCATCCTAGAAAGGTGGTTTCAGCGTCAAACCATATATTTTAAAGGTAAAGGCATGTGATTGAATCAGTTTTATTACTGTAAGTTAATTACTTCTTGCCAAATCCAAGATGGTGTCCCAAGGTGACATCATAAGTCAATTTTCTGTATATTTTGTCACAGCAGAAAAATTGAGTGTCACCCAATTGATGTCTGACACCACTTCAACGATCTCCCAGGGGTTATCTAACTTCAGGAAAAAAGTAAGGCAATAGGTGCTTTAGTCTAGAAGCAGCACTCATTTCAAATTGGGTATGCATTTTAGGCGAAAATTGCCTTGGGGTTTAACAGGTTAAATAACATCAAAACAACAACCAATTTCACTTTCTTTTTTAAATTGAGAATTAATACCATCAGTAAAGGATGATGAACAAGAAAGTATACATTGCCAGATTTTACAGTCCATTATGGGCACTATGTATCATCATCCTCTGACTCCTCTGGAAGAAACTTGTTATGAGGATTATCACACTCATCAAGTTGACATGGTCCACAGACAGTAGTGCATGGTAGGGGTTTCACCAACTAGTCGACTAGTCGACTACTATAACTACTAGTCGGCGCTGTTGTCAACAGTCAACTAGTCCTGAAAGACAAAAGAGGCGGCGCTCAAAATCACTGCAAAATGGCGGCTACTGAGGCAGAGGACGTTGTGCGGCAGAAGGCTCCGGCTAAACACGCTAGACATTCATCATTTGTCTGGAAGTACTTCACTGAAGATAACACCAATTCCACGGTGGAGTGTCAATTGTGTATGACTATACTGAAGTACAACAAGAACACGTCTGCTATGCTTAATCATCTGAAGATGAAACACCCACTGTCAACAGCTAGCACTAGCAGCAACGCTAGCACTAACGAGCAACGAACTACACAGAGGCAGACGAGCATTAATGATTTTTCCAAACGCCCAGTCACGGACAAGAGAAGACAGCAGATAACAGACTTGCTTGTGAACTTCGTTGTCAAAGATATTCGACCACTCTCTGCTCTTTCTGGAGGAGGCTTCAGGGACATCATCAACTTTTTCGAGCCGGGATATACAATCCCATCGCATGCTACGCTGTGGAAGACCCTCACTCACCAATACAGTACTGTGAGAGCTAACATTGCCAAGGAGATGAAGGATAAAAGTGTCTCACTCACTACCGATCTGTGGACATCTTGCACTATGGATCCGTATATTACGGTGACCGCACACTACATTACAGACTCCTGGGAGTTGAAATCAAGAGTGCTGCGCACCACTATCATGCCCGAGAGACACACCGCGGTGAATATTGCCCAGAGGCTGAAAGAAACGATCGAGGAGTGGGGCCTGAATGTTTTTTGCACCATCCATGACAACGCAAGCAGCATGAATCTAGCAATGGAGATCTGTGAGCAGTTTCCCCACCACCTTGGATGCACCGGACACACACTTCAACTAGCCATAAAAGCGGGGTTGAACTTACCGGAGATCGCGAGGACCACGGAGACTGCGAGACGCGTTGTCAGTCATTTCCGCCACTCTTCAGTAGCACACTGTGCTTTGAAGAAACGTCAGGAGCAGCTGGGCATAAAAGTCAACAAACTCCAGAATGACTGCGCCACTCGCTGGAATTCAACGTTCACCATGCTTGAACGACTGAATGAGCAGCGCATCCCAGTGCAGGCAGTTCTCACGGATGAGACCGCAACAAAATTGAACATCCGAAGATCCCTCTCCATGAGAGAGTCCCAGTGGGAACTGATAGAGCAGCTCATCCCGGTACTGAGGCCTCTAGCAAAGGCAACAACTATAATGTGCGCAGAGTCACACGTCGGGATGTCCTTTATCTACCCCGTCCTACTGAACGTGGCTGACAACACGCTGAGAGTCCGAGAGTCAGATCTGGCGGCTACTCGCTCCTTCAAGGACACTGTGAGAAAACAACTCATCACACGCTTCAAACTGGAGTCTGGTGGGTTGGCAGACTCCATCCCAATCACGGCATGCATGCTTGACCCCCGGTTTAAGCATCTAAA
Organism: Synaphobranchus kaupii; assembly: GCA_029718625.1. Lineage (NCBI taxonomy): Eukaryota > Metazoa > Chordata > Actinopteri > Anguilliformes > Synaphobranchidae > Synaphobranchus > Synaphobranchus kaupii. Next base: position 36,696,746 of record CM056388.1, on the reverse strand, counting down.
ATTCCTCCCAGAAAATACCAGGGAGGATGCGCGGATGCACCTGACTCAGCTGGTGCGACAAAACAGAGGGGAGGAACAGCCTGGAGCTACAGGTAAACTGAACTTAACTAAATATAACTAACTAATAGTTATATGCAACGAAATGATTATTGTTATAGTTAGTAACTATAACAATAATTATTCCGTTGCATATTTGCTGATTGGATTGTGTTGCTAGAATAATTGTAGCTAAGTAGTTGAATAGTTAAATAAAATACTGTATCTAATTTTCTCCGCAGGTGAACATGATGCTGAGACCGGTGCTGAGGAGGACAACGCTGGACTGGAAACAGAGATGCAAAGTGGCAAAAAAGCGAGATTAGAGAGTGACTTTGAACAGCTGTTTGGGCCTCATTATGAAAGCTGCAGCAGTAAGCGAAAGAGGTCCGACAACGGTGCAGATGAGCTGCGGGACTACTCTCTGACACCCCACATCCCCACGATGGAAAACCCGCTGAACTGGTGGGCACATAATGAACATCGTTTCCCCCGTCTAGCCAAGCTCTCTAAAAGCTATCTGGCTATTCCAGCCACTAGCACGCCAAGCGAGCGGATTTTTTCCCTGGCGGGCAACACAGTCACCCGACAACGGTCAAGTCTGCATCCCTCACACGTGGATGTACTGGTCTTTCTCAACGCGAACCAGAAAGACGGCAGGGAGGACTTTATAAGCGAGCCAGACAATGACAGCGAGTAAAGTGTTATTGACCAACACACTGGATTTATTGTTGTTTTACCAGCGCAGAGCTAAGCTGTCATTTTGGTGAGTCAAGTTTCCCGTTCTTATCACAGCAGCTACAAAAAGGATGCAGATGTTAGGAACTGTTTAATGTAAAATGTTGTAGTTCATTGTTGCAGTGTTAATATGTAACGCTTTATATCGCGCTAAATACAGTTGGTTACAGTTTGTGTTTATGTTCGTCGTCATGGCAACCTGGCTGCCAGCGGAATCCCGTGTACCGCGCGGTTGGTTATTTTGTTCAGAGTAACCCAATTACTTTTTATTTTATTTTTATGAGTCTTTGTGAGACTTGTGTTTTATAAACTGATCATACATGGTGTAATATGCCACAGTTAAATGGTTGTATGAATACTGTAATAAACCTGGTCTCAGATTGGGACAATTTTCACTGTTAACGAGCTCCTCTCTGTGTCTCTCTTACATAACGACTAGTCGACTAATATTATGAAAAAATTTGCAACTAGTAAAAATCAGTAGTCGTGAAACCCCTAGTGCATGGTAGTCCATATCGTCTACAAGAGCAGCGGAGTGTCTTGCATGCAGTGGAGCAGTTGCAATGAACCACCTTTAAGCTGAGACAGAGTTCTCCGGCAAGAAGGAGGAGTTCCTATCAAGAGATATCAACAAACAGAGACTGATCCAGATGTTAAGTGAAGAACTGACAGAAAGGGATTGCACTGTGATCAATGCACCCGGGGATGCTGATGTAGACATAGTAAAGGCTGCAGTGGATGCATCTCGTCTACACACCACTACACTTATTGGAGAAGATACTGATCTCCTGGTCTTACTCCTTTACTATGCACAAAGAGATAATAAGCGTCTTTATTTCAGATCAGACAAGTCCAAAGCTGATGGTAGCTTTAAAGTGTATGACATCAACCTCTTAAAAGAAATCCTTGGACATGATATGTGTTCTCAGTTAATGTTCATCCACGCTGTGACTGGCTGTGACACAACTTCTCGGATTTTCGGCATTGGCAAGAAGACTGCCTTCCAGAAGTTTGTGAAAGGAGACCCTGTCCTTCAGTCTTTTGCCAATGCATTTACTGTCCCAAACCAGACCCCGGAAGTGATAGATGACCTTGGGTCCCAAGTAATGGCTGTCCTCTTTGGTGGAAAGTGCACAGATTCTCTTGCGACAATGCGATACAACATCTTCAGCAAGAGGGTCGTGTCAGCTTCATCACCTGTAACACCTGAACGGCTGCCACCAACTGAGTCCGCCACCAAACTTCACTGCCGAAGAGCATACTACCAGATCATGGTTTGGATGGGAAGAGAAGAAGGCATGGATGCTATGAACTGCGGGTGGAACCTACAAGATGACAGATTCATCCCACTTATGACAAACATGAACGCTGCCCCAGAGAGTCTCTTAAAGGTGATTCATTGCAACTGCTCCACTGCATGCAAGACACTCCGCTGCTCTTGTAGACGATATGGACTACCATGCACTACTGTCTGTGGACCATGTCAACTTGATGAGTGTGATAATCCTCATAACAAGTTTCTTCCAGAGGAGTCAGAGGATGATGATACATAGTGCCCATAATGGACTGTAAAATCTGGCAATGTATACTTTCTTGTTCATCATCCTTTACTGATGGTATTAATTCTCAATTAAGGCGAGACACTGCAGGTGAATAGGGAAAAGAAATTAACTACAAGATATAATAATGAAACTTTACCAGTTGATTACTTACATTGTTACAATTATTTTTTGTATTGGAAGTTCTTTTTAAAGTTACATTTAAATATGCAAATTAGGCAATGCCTCATTAAATATGCGCTAATTTGCATATATTTAAAAACCAAAAATAGAAAAATTGGATAAAGCCAGGCTTAAAATCTTTATTTCATTTTGACAACATATTAGAGACTAAAAAAATTACAGAACAGATTTTGGATACATGCTTTTCTCATTTTATAAATGAGAAAATGCTATATACAGGTATAAAAAATTTTCGCCATGTTTTTTAAGAACAAAATGTGTAATAAATCAGGCAATTGGCAATATATTAACAAATCCTTCTGTAATAATCTTCAGAATATAGTTAAGAATGAACATGGAAATTTTAGTATATGTAAGTTATCTAGAAGTTGAGATTTTTGGTTCAGAGTATTGAAAAAAACTCATTTTGAGAAAATGGCCGTTAAAGATATCTATTGTTAAGTTTAATATTTGCTGACTAGAAATCACTCTTTATAGCAACAATAACCCATTAAATCACATCCCACAATGCCCTATTACACTACTGAACACATCTAAACTGTATATATACTTACTTGATTAGATATACTTGTTAATAAGTACAACTAAGCACAGGCATAGTCACAGGGCCTTCCAAATTACTGCGCGACCCTTTTGTGCCACCTGTTTGTCTTTGTCATAATGTGATAATTGTCTTTGTCATAATTGTCAATTAAGATAATTTTTTATCTTCATTTAGTAAAAAACTAAAAAAATCAAAATCAAAATACATAGGTAAGAGCCAATGAGATTACAGCTAGGGTTACCAGATTTGCAGCTTAGCCAGAATGACCGGACAAACTGTGCACACTGTTAAACTGTACGCTGTGAAATCATGCAATGATTGTGTGACAAAGTACTCTGGTTCTAGTAAGGCAATGGAACCTATAAAACAAAAGACAAGAAGTGGATGAAGGTCTTCTCTTCTTAGAATGGATGAAGATGCATGTTTCATTATAATAATTTTATCTTTTGACTACAGTCCACCCTACAGTCTGCCCTCCCTGCCACTAAAAGGAAAAGTATACTGTAACAATAAAACAAACTGGTGGCAACATTAATGAAGTACAATATGCTGAATTCATGAAATTGCACTTTATTATTCTGTGTTATGGGACGTATACAGTACAAATACAGTAAATAGATTGCTTTAAACTGTCTAATAGGCTTCTCTATCTCTACCCTGTTTACTATACAATACCATTATAGCCTACAGTAAATAAATTATTGTTTTACACTTTCTAATAGGCCTCTCTATCTCTACATTTTACTACACAGTACAAATATAGCCTATAGTAAATACATAGATTGTTTTACACTTTCTAATGGGCTTCTCTGTCTCTACCCTGTTTACTATACAATACAAATATAGCCTACAGTAAATAAATAGATTGTTTTACACTTTCTAAAAGGCTTCTCTATCTCTACCCTGTTTACCTGTCACTCTCCTGTCGTGTCTCTGATATGTCTTCAAGTGTAGTGATGGAATACCTAACACTTTACTAATTTTCCTTAGCGCAGCATATCCAAGCCCTAAACGTGAGGATGAAAACACACTTTTTCTGTATCCATTTTCTTGCGATTTGCATTCGCTACACTCCAGCAACAGACTGCTACAAAACCCTTGGTTTTGGGGATCTATGTTTATATGTAGACCGTTCCCCATGCAATTTGGACATAGCAATTCATCCAGCAGCTCATTTAAACGCGACACGTGCATTATAAGCCACTGTTGTGTGACCGGCCTGTCATCTATTTCCGGATCACCTTTCCCCATCTCCTGAATTTTGCGTTTTGACGCACAGACAGCTGGTGACTCGCTACTGACAGGCTCGTTGTCATCTTTACGATCACATGTAGTTCCCTTGCTTCTTCTGGCAGTAGGTAATTGCTCACGTCTCTTTTGTGTCGCTTTTGCACGGATTTTCGGTGTTTTGCCCATTTTGATCACGACTTTACATTCACCAAACTTTTTTTTCACCACTTCATTATTTGCCGTGTTAAGCTAACACGGAAGTTGCCGAACACATCACGTGATGCGTTTTAGCGAATCAGAATGCCAGAAATGGCCTTCAGCCAATGGGATTTCGCATTTTGTATTAAAGCACCCTTCGTCTTTACACAAATAGTCGTCACTGCAAAGGAAATGACCATATTTGGATCAGCTACTGTTCGGCTACAGAAAATGAGCTTTCCAACGATAGGTAACACTACATTGTTTTACCAAATGTCGCGGAACTATAGCTCACTCAAAAATGCTAACATTCGATCAAGTTAGGATAAAATTTCTGGACCTAAGTAGACAAAATACAGTAAAATAAACATATTTCTGTGCAGTCTGGACATTTTTATGATATCAGTGTTAAAGAAGACATGTTATAGAAGCAAAATAACCAAAAATCTCAAAATTGATGAGTGAATGCAAAAACGTCATTTCTGCCTGCCGTGTCTCGCCTTAAAAAAAAAGTGAAATTGGTTGTTGTTTTGATGTTATTTAACCTGTTAAACCCCAAGGCAATTTTCGCCTAAAATGCATACCCAATTTGAAATGAGTGCTGCTTCTAGACTAAAGCACCTATTGCCTTACTTTTTTCCTGAAGTTAGGTAACCCCTGGGAGATCGTTGAAGTGGTGTCAGACATCAATTGGGTGACACTCAATTTTTCTGCTGTGACAAAATATACAGAAAATTGACTTATGATGTCACCTTGGGACACCATCTTGGATTTGGCAAGAAGTAATTAACTTACAGTAATAAAACTGATTCAATCACATGCCTTTACCTTTAAAATATATGGTTTGACGCTGAAACCACCTTTCTAGGATGAATAGTTATTGAGATATAGCCATTTTAAGCTCCTGGCGGCCATTTTGGACGCCATCTTGAAAATTATGCCTTTCCTGAAAGTAGATTTTAGTAGATTTTTAGTATGTTAATAAGCATGCCCAATAGTACCAGAATCCATTGAAAAACCTTTTGTTGCAATTTGTTCAGGGTCAAACTTATATTGACCCGTCTATCTCACACTAGACCAGTCACAGAGTCACAGTCCTCTCACACTACACCACCAGTCACACTCCTCTCACATTGCAATTTATACAAATAAAACACACTACAGTACACATCAACCTTCAGGCTGTACACACCTACTCACTCACTCCACACGTACAAATAACTCATAAGAAACAACAGGCACACTCCCATTTCCCATTTACTTGTCAGTGAGTTTCTCAGAGGGGCAAAGGACCTGTCAGAGAGTATTAGGCTGTGATTTCTGAGATGCGGAGTGGTTAGGAGCTCATATCATGCCCTTGGCTCCTCTCTGTAATTAGAGAGAGTGCATTGAAATTTAACTTGGCTTGCGTATTTACATCACGGGTGCTTGTAGGCCATTTTGAAAATTAGTCCGTCTGCGGAGTGGTTTTGGTGAAGCAGGGTCCAAGCCTGGCCGATATGGAGGCAAGAGGAGGTGAGAACAAGGGAGGGAGGTGGAAATGGAGGAAGGAGGTGGAGAAGGCGGCTGAGGAAGAAGGGGGTGTTACCCTGAGAGCAGTCATCTCCGATCCAGCCAGCGAAACACTGGCAGGAGCCGTCGATTGGGTTGCAGGTGCCGTTATTGGTGCAGAGGCAGACATCCGCACAGCCTTTCCCATACCTGCCACTGGAGCATACTGTGAAAGAGTGTTTGTGTGTGTGTGAGAGAGAGAGAGAGGAGAGAGAGAAATAGAGACACTGAGTCATTCCCACAGCGGAGAGAGAGAAACATACGCTGCACTGCAGGAAGGAGTCACACAAACATGCATGCACACAAGCACACGCATATGCAGACACACGCAAAAACAAGCACGTAAACACACCTGCACACACAGCACACATAAGCACATATGCAAAAATACACATACACATAATTTCATGTGACTAGTTAACAATGATGAAAATAACGGCATCATACAGCCACATGCACATACAAGCACACACACAAAGTCACATGGATGCACACACATATGTATTCCGTGCGAACTAGTATGGAAAGTGACTCATTTAACATGCCGACACGGACACACGCAGGTTTTTTTTCGTGAAAATAGTACTCCTCAACAGTTCTATTTCGATTCTAAAATCTCAATTCTGTGTTGAGGTTTGAAGATTTAGATTAATCAGCTCTACCAATTATCAGACTGCCCAGCCTCAGTTCTCTGCAGACAAGAAGGACTAATGTGCAGCTGAATTAAAATAGAGCTTGTGTACATTTTTTACGAAAATGAATATTTCACTGTGCTCTCACGTTCTGTTCAATTAAGTTTAGTTTTAAATTAAACTTGCAGCATGCCGTCTCCTCCTACTTGAATTGTACATCAACATGAAGAATTACAAGACAAGAAACGGAGGTAAAGAAAAGCTCCGTCTGTATCCCATTACCAGGCCAGAAAAGAATAAGGCGTCCTTGTTTTTACGATCTTTGAAATGAAACGTATTTGGCATAGCCTCCCTAACGATTAACAGTCTATATTTGAGAAACTTTCCCCGCCATTTTCTTGAGAGATCGTTCAACTTCCTCAGAGTGGGGTCTTATTTGCGCAGATTGTCTCGGGCGCTCGCGGGTTCAGCGGGTGAGATTCATTAATGCCTGGATGTGCGGAGTGGGCCTCCGCACAGCTGAGGACACTTCGAGGCCCCGCTCCTTCACAGAGAGTGTGCGGACCCAAGCACATTACTCCCTTTCTCCTGGTAATTATGATCTGAACAAATTATTACACCTTTTTTCTCTTCCTTTTAATATATTAAACTGTTATTTATGAGATGGCTTTCAAAACCATGAAAGTGAATTCTGTATATGCCCTATGCCTTTCCTTAATTATTATGAAAAGTAATATCTATATTTAGTCTGAAGGCCTCGTCTAAGTGTGTGTGTGCAGTGGGAGAGAGAAGCAGTCATTACGGCCTCATTACTGTGAATAGGAAATATGGGAAGTCAGCCATGGCCATATTTCACAGAACCACAATTTTTTTACTTAATTTTGATGGATCACTTATACAATAAAATAAAAATAGCTATATTACAAATAACTCCATTGTACAATTCTTCATTATTGCAATTATTGCTGCAATTATCATCTCCTAATTATCATTCTCAAGGCGCGATTATTTATTTTCAAAAACAGTGCATGTATTTAAAAGGTTCATTTTATGAAGCACTTATTGTGAGAGAAATAGTGTGCTTCCCAATGTGATTAAGAATGTTTTCAAATTTTAAAGAGAAACAACTTTCAAAGATCTTTAAAGGTGCAAAAATGTATCCTATATCACAAAATTATCTTAGATACGTTATCTATACAACAATCTTATCACCTTGAGAATATTGACAATTGTACAACATGAAAATGAGGCACTTTAACAATTTACTGCTCGTCTAGAAAGTACTGTCATGTACAATACACTGTGTACTCAAAATGCAGAATATAAGCTCTATTACTTTAATAAAACTAGACTCGCTGTTTAGCACTCTGGAAACTATTTTTATAACACGGGTGTTAAAATTCAGCAACAGAGAAGGTGCCAACACTGACTCAACATATTCATTCTTTGTCTCTTTCAAAAATAATAGTCTCAGCAAAAATTTGGAATCCTGGTGAGGGCTATTTGTCAGAATGTCAGTGATACTACTATGACATCATCACTGTGCAGTCTGTCAGGCAGGTGTCTAATGTGAACTCTCCTCAGAGATTGACTGCATGCCTATAGATGCGTGCATGTCAAATGAACCCTGCGAAGCCTCCCATCACTGAACAGACAGACGCCATGTCCTCACAGTTCTTCTGTGTTGCATCACTGAATGACGACACTCCTGAATAGATTTACGTTAATAACTCCAGGGTGGGGGTAGAAGTCTGAGGGACGTTTATAGTGAGGAGTGGTCGGGGATTTGGGGTGAGGTAAGTGAGAAGACTTGCCTTGGTTACACAGAGAGCCGAAGAAGCCGGGCAGACAGTCGCAGTGTCCGGTGATGTGGTGGCATGGCCCGGCATTGTGCTCACACCGCGGGCAGGACTGGCTACAGCGCTGACCATAGAACCCAGGAGAGCAGTCTACACGTACGTCCACGCACACACACAACAAGACGTGGAGGGGTGTATGTGTGTGTGAGATGGTGTCAGGTGTGTGTGTGCGTGCATATGTGCATGTGTGTGTGTGTGCGTGCGTGCATGCATATGTGTGTGTGTGTGTGTGTGTGCGGGCGTGCGTGCATGCATATGTGTGTGTGTGTGTGTGTGTGTGTGCGTGTGCGTGCATGCATATGTGTGTGTGTGTGTGTGTGTGTGCGTGCATGCATATGTGTGTGTGTGTGTGTGTGCGCGCGTGTGCGGGCGGGCGTGTGGAGAAGTAATGAAGGGAATATAAAAAGGGAGGGAGAGAGGCAGAGGTAATGAGAAAAAAACTCAGTCTGAAACAAGCAGGCGTGTATTAATATTACATTCTACTATATTACCATGAACGTTCTTACTGTCTGACTGTGATGAATGAAGTCAGAGGCTTTGCTGGAGTTGTAGGAGGGGAGTCAAAGTGGGACTCAGGAAAGGCTGCCATTTGTGAGGAACCTGAGAACTGGGGCTCGTCATACACTTCAAAGGACCAGAGGGCCTTGTAATAAAACAATAGACTATTCGGACTTCCTTTGGGGGGTTCAGGCTATTTGTCCTCATCTGGAAAGAACTGTGATAAGGGGAAGTTGGACTGTTTTGTCATGGGTGTGTATGTGTGTTTTAGGGGCATTTAGGGCTGACGAGGTCATTAAGCCCCTGGCCAAACTATGGGAAAGGAATGTCCTTCTAGACATCTGTGATCTCTCCCGTCCCTCATGTTGGCACCTCTGTCATTACACCCTTTACTTCTCTCCTGGATTAAGACTCAAAAACTTCGGTTGAGATGGTCAACAGACCCGGTAAAACTTACCAACATTGCACATGTGATCCTTATATTGTTACATTATGTCTTATGTAGTAGTAACAGGAATTGCATGTAAAATGGTTCATCAGGAGGGAATTTTCATGACAACTGCAACATAATAAGACTGTTAATCTGTTAATAATAATAATAATGTTAATCTGTTTGGTATGGATGTAATCCGGTAAAATCAAGGAATCGAATGAGATACATTCCATACCAAATGGAGTTTAATAAAGCATAGTTTCAACAACTCAGGGAAAAACGCTGCACGCTGACCTGGGCTCACAACTATCTATGTAAAATATAATGCATGTATTGTGTTGGCTAGACCCCCAACCTCTGTGTTCTCCACCGAACTGAGATTCAGCAATTGTGCTAATCCCGGGAGCATATATTGAGTAATGGTGGCACACAAGTAAAAGTCGAGTGTAACCACTCCGAGTTCCACGCATGATTAAACCAAATTCTAAATTATGGAGTAAACGACGAGGTGTGCATTACGTAAGCGACTCTAATGGCGCTGGCAGCAGATAACGTAGACGGCGTATTAATTTAGAACGGTGATTAAAATGTTGCCGGCGCTACTTCATTGCCGGGCGGTTTAACGAAATAAATGCCCACCCTCCAGCCAATCAGAATCGAGTATTTAGCCAAGCCATGGTATAAACGGTTTTAACCGCACGACGTTGACGCGAAGAACCACCCGACGCAAAGCTCAGCGTTGCCTCAGCGGAGTGCGGTTAAAACCGTGTAATGCACACCTCGGAGTTGATTATTGCGCTTATACCATGGTTACCAACAATTATTTTATATAGTCACGTTTATATTTATTGATTTTTATCTACTTTATCAGCTGAAATTTAAATATCCTTCCGAGGCCATTTTGGCATGTAGTTTGCCGTTGTCATGCAAAACTGCTCGTTGCTAGTTCTATTTGAACAGAAAACATCTCGTTGCTGCTTCTATTTCTCGTTACTAGTTCTATTTTGTCCGTAGTTATGCAAAAACCTCTCGTTGGTAGTTCTGAAAATAAGTGATTCTATATGGAAGCAAATAGTTCCTTCTCAACTTTATACCATAAAATTAGCACCAATTTTGGTTATTTTTGTCATTAGTTAGATAATTTAAGAAAATTGCATGAAACCGCAACTCAATTTACCTCCCTCTCTCCGTCTTGCTTTTTAAAAATGCTTTGGTCACGCAGCCTATTTTAAACAGCCCAGGCTAAGGAAATTGCATTTCACGATCTGCATCATGAGATGGGAACATCTGAAAAAAATAGCCTACTGTAGATCGAGTTTGTTACTGTTAGATGTAACTTGTCATATCTAAGACATTTCGCTGGATAAAATGTTTTTTTTAATATACAGATTAACGTGCTTTGTGAAGTAACTTGTTCGCATTCACAACCAGCATTGCTCACGTCAGCGTTACATTACATGATACTATGTTACGTTCATATTTCCAAACTGAATAAATACTGCACCTCGAACCACAAAACTTCTTTGCTAGATTAAAGTTGTTGTAACTAAGATATTTGGCGAAGACAAACTTTTCAAATCGGCGGATTTAGCGTTATTTGCCGGCTTTATTAATCAGCTGTTGGTGTTGCCATGGTTACCATTCATGAAAGGGTCGACTCTAATGGCGCTGGCAGCAGATAACGTAGACGGCGTATTAATTTAGAACGGTGATTAAAATGTTGCCGGCGCTACTTCATTGCCGGGCGGTTTAACGAAATAAATGCCCACCCTCCAGCCAATCAGAATCGAGTATTTAGCCAAGCCATGGTATAAACGGTTTTAACCGCACGACGTTGACGCGAAGAACCACCCGACGCAAAGCGGAGGGTTGCCTCAGCGGAGTGCGGTTAAAACCGTGTAATGCACACCTCGGAGTTGATTATTGCGCTTATACCATGGTTACCAACAATGATTATATATAGTTACTTTCATATTTATAGATTTTTATCGATTTAATCAGCTGAAATTTAAATATACTTCCGCAGCTCTTTGGGCTTGTTGTTTTTGCGTTGTCATGCAAAACAGCTGGTTGGTAGTTCTAATTGAACAGAAAACATCTCATTGCTAATTCTATTTCTCGTTACTAGTTCTATTTAAGTGCGTTGCTATGCAAACCCTCTCATCGTTAGTTCTGAAAATAATTGATTCTATCGGGGGGAAAAATAGTTCCTTCTCGGTTATAACGTACAATTGGCACCAATTTTGGTTATTTTTGTCATTACATTATTTAAGAAAATTGTATGAAACCATAACTCAATCAGATTCAACATTACCTCCCTCTCTCCGTCTTGCTTTTTAAAAATGGTTTGGTCACGCAGTGTGTAGCAGATTCGCATCATGATGTCCTATAGGACCATCTAAAAAATACTACGGAGTTTGTTAGATGTAACTTATCGAAGAATTTTCGCTGGATAAAAAGTTTTCTACATATAGCCTATAGGCTACAGATTAACATGCTTTGTGAAGTAGCCTAGCTTGCATTCACAAGCGCAGTCAGCGTGTTGCCGACGTCAATTTACATGCAAATTCCTACTATGATAAATTTGTATTTCCAACTGAATAAATAGTGCACTTCTAACCACAAAAATGTTTTGCTAAATTGAAGTAGTTGTAACTAAGATATCTGCCGAATACAAACTTCTGTAGATTAATGTTGTTTACCGATTTTTATAGATCAGTATGCTGTTGCTACGGCAACGTTAACTTCTACCTTAGAGACGGATTTATGGCTCGCAGTAAAAAAAAAGATTAGGCTACGCATTGCACATAAACACCATGCGCTTTGCTAACTCTGTGATAATGTAACTATGGCTAGCTATATAGTTACCTCGCCACGTATTGCATTTGCATTATCTTAAAAACAATGACAAAAGTTTATCGTAGCCAAAGTTAGCCCACTATTTGCAGCATACCTATGTGGCGAAGTAGCCGTCTGCCGTAGGCTACAGTAACGTTAGTCACTGAGGAAAATAAAGTAGGTAGGCTACATTCGTTTACCTTATTAATTCACTTTATTTATTCCACTTATTTTCTAGAACGTCTTGGACTCTGAATTGACCGGTCATGTTTGCCATTCCTAGGTTGCGTAGTACTAGCTGGCCAGGCAGGCAGCGCATTAATTTAGAACTGTGATTAAACTTGTGACCTGGATGACTGACCGGTTATACAGAATAACGACCCGTCATTGACCAATCAGAATCGAGTATTCACCCATACCATGGTATAAGAGTAAATTAATAGGAACTGCTAAGCTTACTTTTTGTGATCATAGATATATTCGATGTGTTGTTCAGTTCCTTTGTGAATGTTCTAATGCTCCCATTAGAATATTGACATTTGGACGACAGATCGGATATATCCGTGGTGACAACATGGCCCCGTTTGCGAACGGAGAATAATAAGAATTTTACTGATCTGTTTCAGGCCAGTCTTAAGCGGGATATGGAGCAGCGCAATTCATATCCGACTCATGGCGACGGACCCAGTATATTCTTAAATGTAATTGTGCTCTGTTCATGAACGGAGAATAAATAACTAACATATCTTGTTTGCTTCACAACAGCAGAGGAAAAACACGTTGCACTTTCCCTTCCAGCTATTCCCTTCATTGGTCTAGCTGTGCGGGTTCTACAGAGTGAATGGGCATTTAACTGCTCTGTGTGCAGTTCAGGCTAGCCTTGCCATGTCTCCCTCTCATAGCACAATTTCTTTGTCCAGCTCATGCCTTTCGGGGTTGTATTTCTTTGTTAAACTCTTAATTTGGTTTAATTGCTGTTGGTCTAAACGGTGAAATGGTATTGTGCTGGTTGACCGGATCCTTCCTGCTGTGGGCTTTCGTAATTAACATAATTGTCTTGGTGTTGAACAGCGCGGGTGTGATTGAGCGCGCTGCTCTCCGCCGCCATTTAACATCTTGGCTTCTGGAGGCAAACACCAATCAATGGGGCCCCACCTCCAGCAAAGCATCCAATCGGCTGAAGCAAAAATAGTTGTAAATAACATGCGCCGAAACCCATTAGGTCTCGTCTTAGGAGAGGCTGTAATAGCACTGAGGGAAGCGAGGTGGAGAGGGGGCGACACGTAAGAGGGGAACGCCAAACGTAAGAGAGGATTGACAAACGAGAGGAGGCCTTACTGCGCTTGCAGGACGTCCCGCGGTATCCGGGGGCGCAGACGCAGGTGCCGTCCACGGGCGAGCAGGAGCCCCCGTTTTCGCAGGAGCAGGTGACGGAGCAGTTGGGTCCCCAGCGGCCCTGGACGCAGACGTTGTCACAGTGGACCCCTGCAGGGAGGCACGGGAGATACAGGCACCGGGTGAACGCTGCGAATCCAGCAGAGACCCAGAGGGACTCCATACGAACACGGCACGGTGCTTTTTATTGGGCGCTCACCTGCTCCTGCCCCCCAAACCCCCCAATTACCAAAGCTCCAACAAACAACCAATGTACTACCACCCCCCCCCCCCCCCCCCCCCGCCCCCCCGTCCTTCTGACTGCTCTTCATTGTCCTTAATATCATCATCATCCTCACCATTCCTGACGCTCATCCTTATAACGAGTGAAGTGCCGTGCTGCCATTCCTTAATAACATTGGCCTGTAAATGTTTCGTGTTTCACGTCTTAAAAATGTGTGATATTTTATGTGTCGATCGTTTTTGTTTTATGTGAACTTGAGCCTCTTAATGCACAGCGAATTCGCGAAAAAAGCAATAAAAAATAATCCAATTCAATTTTTGCACACTTTTTTTTTGTTGAGTTTCTGGTGATGCCATCTCTCAGGAGTACAGCGTGACCAATCACAAAATACTCAACCTGTCAGGGTTCATCTCATCCCGTTTTGTGTAGCCCGTTTTGTGACTTTTTACTTTTTATCTGAAGGGGCTGCCCAGCCCTGCGCCCCTATCAGGGGGCTCATTAAGAGTCAGTGGAGCTTCTCTCATATTCTCTTTCAGTAGCGCTGTGCAGATATATACAACTGAGAGGAGAGGTCTCACTGGGATCTGAGCTACAAGAGTCACAGTCCAGCACACACACACACACACACACACACACACACACACACACACACACACGCGCACACACACCACTTCTTCAAACACTAGCCTTTGCTGTGGAGATAGAGCCTTGTCTGCCTGAATCTCATTTGAAATTTCCTTTGACAGAGAATTTCTGAGCGTGAAGCAACCATTAAAGCAGCAGTAATCACACAGCTTTGAATTAGACCTGCTCTAAGCTTGCGAGACTGAATTCAGTGCTGTGATTTCTGTGTGTGTTTTTGAGGGAGGGGGTGGTGTTGGGGCAGAGGGATGAAGGTGTATAGGGGTAGAATTTCTGTGTGTGTGTGTGTGGGGGGGGGGTGAGAATTACAGGCACCCACTCATCACAGAAATTCAAAGAGAAGGCCACATTGGACAGAGTCCCGTCCCGTGGCTCTTTTAGGCCACACAGAATGAATTTTTCATTTTCTATTGTGAGAAAATTAATGTGAACAGAACACAATGCCTGAGAACACTCCTAATCGCAAAAAACATCCACCCTTTGAAATCTGAGCAAGGGGCAGGAGGAAGAGGAGGAAGAGGAGGAAGAAGAAGAGGAAGAGGAGGAAGAGGAAGAGGATGAAGAAGAGGAGGAAGAGGAGGAAGAAGAGGAGGAGGAGGAGGAGGAAGAAGAAGAAGTAGAAGAAGAAGAAAAAGAAGAAGAAGAAGAAGAAGAAGAAGAAGAAGAAGAAGAAGAAGAATAATTCAAGCAAAGGTAGGCTGTGGGGAACATGCTGCCAGGGGCCTCAGTTCTCCATAAGACTTAACTGCAAGGACAGTAGTGCAGCCCCCTCCTGTGTCACTGACTCACGATACTCTCTGTCCCTGGAAAACTGGTCCAGGATCAATGTACCCTCAGCCCTTCTCAATCTCATCCACTATGTAAAATAATGTTAAACAGGCCCAGGTTCAGTCCATTGGGATGAACTGATGGGTCTATGCTGTTCAGCTGTGACTCTCCACGGTCTCTGCTACCAGACTGATCTCAATGTCTGACAGGTTTTAACCTGTATTATAACTGCATATTAATAAATATGTAAAACAAAATATTAATCAAACTCCTGTGAGATCTGTAAATGTCAGTGCTATGAATGTAAATACATTCAATCACATGGGGTACACTGTATTATATGGGTGTGTGTGCATGTGTGTATATATATATATATATATATATACACCTATATAAATCTCCATAGACTTGTTCTAACTCTGAATATTGGAGTTCCTGCTCTATAACTCCACAGTGACCTTGAGCAGGAAGATTCTATTGAGTATGCAATAATGGTATGCAATGAATCAAACATTCCCCAGTCCCTCCGATAAATGTGTCATAAGCACATGAGTAAGACTGCAAATGGGTTTAGCTGTGTAAAGGCTTTGGCACATCAAGCCTGTGGCCCCAGAAACGCGGGTAATTCTTGGGGGCTAATTATCATTCCTTACAATACAAGCCAAGCCGGGCCACACTGGACCTATGGTGGAGTCCAAATATAGAAAAATTCTATGTAAATAATTCCCATATAAACTTTTGTACCCACACACGCTCATTCTAAAATTATACCCTCTCTCTCCCTCTCACTTTAATACTATACCCACAGGCCCTCTCTCTCACTCTAATACTACACCCACACACCCTCTCTCTCACTCTAATACTATACCCACAGGCCCTTTCTCTAACTCTAATAATATACCCACACCCTTTCTCTCACTCTAATATGATACCCACACATCCTCTCTCTCAGTCTAATACTATACCCACACATCCTCTCTCACTCACTCTAATACTATACCCACAAACCCTCTCTCTCACTCTAATACTATACCCACACATCCTTTCTCTCACTCTAATACTATACCCACACATCCTTTCTCTCACTCTAATACTATACACACACACCTCTCTCTCACTCTAATACTATACCCACAGGCCCTCTCTCTCACTCTAATACTATACCCGCACATCCCTCTCTCTAATACTATACCCACACACCCTCTCTCTCACTCTAATACTATACCCACACACCCTCTCTCTCATTCTAATACTATACCCACACCCTTTCTCTCAATCTAATACTATACCCACAGGCCCTCTCTCACTCTAATACTATACCCACAAGCCCTTTCTCTAACTCAAATACTATACCCACACACCTTCTCTCACTCACTCTAATACTATACCCACACATCCTTTCTCTCACTCTAATACTATACCCACACACCTCTCTCTCACTCTAATACTATACCCACAGGCCCTCTCTCTCACTCTAATACTATACCCGCACATCCCTCTCTCTAATACTATACCCACACACCCTCTCTCTCACTCTAATACTATATCCACACCCCCTCTCTCTCACTCTAATACTATACCCACACACCCTTTCTCTCAATCTAATACTATACCCACAGGCCCTCTCTCACTCTAATACTATACCCACAGGCCCTTTCTCTAACTCTAATACTATACCCACACACCCTCTCTCACTCACTCTAATACTATACCCACAGGCCCTCTGTCTCACTCTAATACTATACCCACACACCCTCTCTCTCACTCTAATACTATACCCACAGACCCTCTCTCTCACTGTAATACTATACCCGAACATGCTCTCTCACTACACCTATGGAACCCTAAAACTGAAACTACAGACCCCCCCCCTCCCCCCCTGGTCCTCTCCCCACACTGTCTTTATCTGTCCCTCCTCAGGTGCTGCATGCTGGCTGGCTCAGCGCCTTCCCCTACGTCCCGCTCCGCGGAGCCCCAGCGACTCAATTAAAGTGGGCAGATGGCACAGGCCTGCCCAGGATTCAGAGCGTGAGAGCCCTGATGCTGCACACTCCTTCCGCAGCTAATTAAAATCCCGCCATTTCCACCCCAATAAACGCCCTGAGCTCGGGAGCCTCACTGCTCAGACCTGCGAGACCCTAAAGGCGTGACCTTTCCCGCTAAAGCCGCCGTACACCCGCTAATCGGGCGGGCCATCCCTCCCCGAGTTAGTCATTCAGAGGGTAATGCTTCACTACAGAATATAATGAACCGTACCCTTGCTGTGATATTCTCCGTTTATCCCTCCTCATCAGTTTCTGGAGCCACTCAGTCTCGCACCCACAGCCACGGCACATGCCCAAATATGCACGTATGGTGAGGAGCCCGTTGAAGCCATTTAAGTGCCACAGCCAGGGTCTCTTCTCAGACGAGCGCCCAGCTAACTGGACCGCGAGTGCAGCTGGCTTTATCAATTCTGCGCACTTCAAAGATTTACATATTGCAATTACGCCGAGTCGCTGGACTGTTTGAATTTAGAATCTGAACAGTGTAAAGAGTAAGCAGACAGTTCCCTTTCCGTTTTTTATACCATTTCAGTTTTGGTGTATGTTTTCAAATGGCCCAGATGGTTTTTGTGTGCGATGAAGAATACATATCAACACATCATTTTGTTTCAGTTATTCACATTTATAAACATAAATAATAATACGTTTTATATTGTGTTGGTACCTTTCCTTGAGTGCAGGGGTGTCAAGGTGAATGCGCCATTGGAAATATTTCCAACCGAAAATAATAAACATAATTTTTTGAAGAATAATCGACAAACGTACAAACACACAACCTCCGAGGCGTAACTCCACTGTACAAGCTGCTTTGGAATTCCTTTAGATGCAGTTTCTTGCTTTAGACCACAAATTCCCAAATACCCAATACATGCCATTGTTGTCAGAAACATCTCCAAATATCTAAAATATCCTTCACCGCACACAAACATACAATAAAACTGAAATAATAGCAACAAAAAACCCAAAAGTGAACTATTCCTTTAAAGAGCTTTTTACTGCTAGCGAGCTCTCAGCTAAATCTATTTGATGTACAGTACATTTAATAAAACATCCCAGTTGGCCTACATTACAAATGAGAGATATAATTAAAACAGAACCATATTCCATATAAAATGTTTTTGGAGTGAGAATCAAAGTAGGTTTCAGATTTCAACATAATTTAGTTACTTTACATGCCATTTAATAAAAAATCTGAATGCTTCTTAAGGATTTGATTAATTATATTTCATGAAAATGTAGGCGTTACATGACATGTTGTAGACTAACGATATTTATTTTCAATATGACTTAACTAAGAACCTCTTCATTTTAAATCATACTCAATGTATTCCACAATGTTTAACCAAACATTATTATTTAAAATGTTTTTCTTTTATCTTAATTATTTATATTTAAAATATGCAACAGTTGCATCTTACAAATGGCAATAAAATCTTTGCAATGTATCAGGTGTTCTTTTAAAAATGATTGAAGAGCTTCACACAAAAAAACAGCTTTTCATTCTTGAATTTTCATATCAGAAGGCAGCATAATGCATCAATCATTTCATAATCCTTCATTCATAAAAAGATGATTATATTTCATTGTACTCACTGGTTGGGTATTATCAGTGCTTAGAGGTGAGGGAAATAATTAGTTGAAAATACATTGCTGTGTATAAAAGAATCTGACTTAATTAAGCGGGACATGCTCTGTATATCAGATCTGTATATCACATGCTCTGTATATCAGATCTGCTCCGGGGACCTAATGTAATTTGTAGAATTAAATTAGATCCACTTTAACGGTAATCATATTCTGATCTTGTGGGGAGGCAGACACAAGATTACCCTTATCTGACAAGTTACAGAAGTCAATCCTTTTCACTGTGTCCTCTGGGCTCTGCTTCCTGTGTCTGCAGTGTGTCGGGGTGCACTTCACTCTCTCTCATCCAGTCAGCGTCTGATACATTATCCATGTAATGGTCTGAGCGTAAGTCCTTGTGTAAGTGCAATAGCTTCAGTACCACAATATTAGTACCTTTGTGGCGGCCTCTGTGTCAGTGGGTTTGGTTTCTCCGCCAGTCTGTATCAATGCAATAATCAGAGGTGGAAATCCAGGGGACATAAAGTAAAAGTCCTCCCCAGTATTTTGCTCCAATCATCTGGATTTGCTAATTAACATAATTCTTCAGCGAGGAGGTAGAACTAATTAGCGAAATCAGCTGGCTGAGTCTATGGGTGGAAGAAACACGTGGTAGGACTTTTACTTTATGTCCCCTGGATGTCCACCTCTGGCAATAATCTCTATCAGTTTAAGCGTGAGGGTCTCAGTGTCAATCTTAGGGCTCTATCTGGACGGTCTTAGTGCATGGTATAAAATAGATGGTGCAAGTGCATTTAGGGCGTGTCTAACTCCACTTTTGCTAGTTGGACGGCGAATACTTTGAGCGCAAAGTAAGGCGCAAGGCCCAAATGGGCAGAACTTAGTCTCTTCATTAATTATAGGTTTGTCTTGGGCGTAACATACAATAAACCAATCACAGTGTCATCTCCCATTCCCTTTAAAAGGTACCTGCATTTGCACCTAGGCGGATTGCTAATATAATGGCGAATTTAATAAGACTGCAAAAAGTGCGATCTACAGCTGGGGAAACCTGTATATGGATATGGATTAATATTAGGATGGATATTATTCGGACTAACCATTATGACGTGTTGCATATACGCAACAATAATCCCGGTAATTCCCGACCAAAATATTTCCTATTAAATATATGAGGGTTAATTTTGTTAAAAGCACCTGCAACATCAGAGAATAAGCTACCAGAACTTGGCTTCCGTTTCACCTTAGAAAACGCCAAATTAGCCTGCTTTTTTAACAAATTTTGTTTGATTATACAATGAAGAATTGTCAAACATCAATTCCATGAGGCTGTTCTCACAGCAGACAGATCACAGGCAATGAATTTAGGCCTTATCAAATGAAATGATCCTGGCCACACCTCATCTTAAGACCAAGCCGCCCAGTTCACTTGCTATGGGTGCAAGTGCATTTGCGATTTAAACATTGTGAGCGCTGGACGTCAAAAAGACCCTTGCGCCGGTCTGAAACTAGCAAAGACACTTGCGTTTGGGTTACCGCCGCTTAGCGCCGGGTGTAAGATAGGGCCCCAGGGGTTCGCGCCCCTGGTCCTGCCAGATCCGAGTATGGCCGGTGCTTTGAGGGAGTGGCAATTGGCGGCCGCTCCAGGGGTGGGGTGCGGGACTCGGCGGGGGAGAATCGTCGCGCACAAGTGGCCACGGGCGAGTTAGAATTGCGGTCAGGAGCTTGAGGAATCATGCCCTGAAGAGAAAGTGGCCTCCTTCCTACTACCGGCTGACAGGGTTGTGTAGCGGCAAATTCTCAAGCAGTTGCTACACGGAGAATTGAATAACATAGGGTACAATTGGCTACCAAATTGGGAGAAAACGGGAAAAATCTGAAACAAATAAAAATAATAATAAAAACCGTGCATGCAGAGAATATATGGCATTAAAATTCTCAGAATTAATTGTGTAATGTGCTCTTAGACTCTTAGTTCTCTTTAAAATAGTTATGTTGGGGAATAACAGGTTAAATCAGAGGGGTTTTAATGCTGCCTTCCAGATACCTCGGAAACTCGTAGCCTATGCACGCACATCCAAACAGCGTAACATACTGAACAATAAATGCAGTGAAATGCAGTTACCATTTACTCGTAACGTTAGACAACGTTTCGATCCGTCTATTGCAGTCCGTGTTTTTGTGAGTTTTCGACTGAATGACAATTCACGCATTGATATAGGCATGATGCAGATGCCATCGGCAAAGTTTTTGGATAGCCATTGTGCCCTAACAGAAGATTGTGCCCCTGGACATTTGCAGGAACTATTGGCCAATATAGAGTCATAGCTTGATCCAGGATAATTTGCGAATAGGCTACATGTGTAACCTTACACGTAGCATCGCACATCGCCTGGATGTTGATGGAGTGGGCTCCCTTACGTTTCACATATACTATAAGAGCGTGGCAGAACCCCAGGAAATCCAAATTTCGCCGTAAACAACTGTTTTGCCCGTTCTTGGCTGACAGGTGTGATTGGGACTTGAATGTAGGCTAGGCTACTCATTGGCATGTCAGACTAGGCTTGAGGTACGTAACTGCATGTATGGCTGAATTTATGCCTCCAACTGAATTTAGGAGATGCTGGAACTAGCCTCTCACAAAAAATAGTATAATACTATTACCATTAATTGTTAATTTCACAGCAACGGGGAGTGGATATAGGGAAAGTAGGCACTCGTCTCCAGCTCAGCTGCACGGAAATGATAGAAGTTTGTTAAAACCTGGCGGGATAAACGCAATTTAAGGCGGCATTCCCCTTCCCTGAGGGACAGGCATGTGGTCCTTGACCGATGGACCCTTTTATTATTATGCATGTTTTGACAATAATAATTTTTCACATTGTAATATTGATATTTTTATGCATATTCTGTGCACGCTCCTGTGTGTAACAGACAGAAGGAGGGTGTACGCACGTTGTGCACATGCCTGTGTAGACGCATATTACTATCTTGATAAAACATTGAAACAACTGCGACATGAGACATAAGACCAAGTTTGTGGTGGTTTTAGCGCAGATGCTTTCTGCTGCCTCAAAATAGCAATATGCCAAAAATGAGCCTGACCACACCTCATCCTAAGACCAACACGGCCAGTCTGGCGCAAGTTTACTTGCTATTTAAACAATGTGAGCGCCGGACAGTAAAAAGAAATCTGCGACGGTCTGAAACTAGCCAAAACTCTGAGTGTAAGATAGAGCCCATAGTGTCAGTGTGCTAGCTTCTTTGTCAGTGTCTTCATAGCAGTGTAATAATCTGTGTCGGTGTAATGGTTGTAGTGTCAATGGTTTTGATTTTATGCAATTTATGCACTGGATACAGTTTCACCACTGACTTCTATCTGAATTATCCAGTTTTAATAGCACTCAAATACGCATGTATGCTAATTATCTTGTCACTTGCATCCATTGATCTTATTTCCACTCTCTGCTGTCATGCATTGTTGTGTGAAAGCAGATGTGATGAGTCATATGCTTGTCAGCTGACGTGCATATGACAAATGCTAAGCGAACTGGCTGAATTTACCGAAGACTGAGCGACAGAGCTGTTGGTAGTGCAATAGTCGTTCTGGGAAAGTTAAATGTGGTAACGTTAAAAGAAATGTGGTAACGTTAAAATATAAACTCATCTCATGATTTATTCTGCAATGAAAATGTTTATTGCCTCTATAGCACCGTGCAGGGTTCAGCAGTTAGCCACGGCGCAGGCAGTTGCAAGCGTTAAGGGAAAGCTGCGTTATGGAGTGTGTAAGGAACAGCAGCTGCAGGGACAATTGTCTATTGTTAATCTTGTCATATTGAAGGCTGCGTCAGTATGCGTTGCATCGCTGGCGAATGTCATTGTTGGCTATCGTCATTCGTCCTTGGGGCTATGCAAGTGGCATTCCTAACTAATGAAGATGTGTTGACAATGTTAACAATAGGTATCGTCTGCTATTTGTACTATTCTGTACTTCAACTTTATACATGCGGTGTCTTTTTACTTCTACATGAAAGCAAATGAACCCATTGTCTTGAAATTTAGCTGGTAAAAGTTGAGGACGCTCAATGCTTCCCATCGACTCACAAATGCAGCCCTCACAATTAGGGTCTGGTGCAGGCAATTTCAGGAACATAAAACACATGGGTGAGGAGGGGCTGCCTTATCAGTGTCATTTCTGTGGTAGTGTCTCAGTGCATCTTGATGTAGGCGTGTGCCGATATAAATATTTCATTGTATGATTATCTTGACCAACATTTTAATGATATACGATATTATCTCAATTACTGAAATGCGTTGAAAGTCTTAAAACAGTATTAAAACGTACATCAATGACTTAAAAATACTCATTTATACCAAGCAGAAAACATCTATTTCTTAGGTATGTTTTTATCTAAAACATTATGTAAAAATGTTAACATTTTGGTCATGCTAGTTTTAAGAAAATAAAGGAAATCAGAAGTAACTATAAATATTTTTTTACAATAAAATAACATGCAGCTCATTGTAGTAAACGTAAACATTTAGATGGGGGAAAAGCTTCATTATTTCTGGAAACGTTATCTCCTGCTGCGACGATGTATGACCTCTACCTTCTGCAATGGTACAACGAAAACTTCCTTTATGTCGCTGTGTGTACTGAATGTCGTAGAATAATAAGTGCTCTGCCTATATCCATAGCCTGGTTACTACTCTTCTTCTTCTTCAGTTTTATAGGCGGTTGACCAACACTAAGGTGTAACAGACGGTTATTTTGATAATGACTGTGATATAAATGTATGACGATCAAATAACCTTTAATGTTTTTTACCGAGATATAGAGTTATATGGATTATCGTTCCATCCCTATCTTGATGTCAGTGTTTCCGTATATAAGTTCCAGTGTCATTGTTCCATGCCGGATTCTTGGTGTCAGTATGTTGGTTTCCTGGCGCTCACCTGTCCAACCAGCGAGGCATCGGCAGTACCCGCTCACCGGGTCGCAGCCATCGGCATGGCTACAGTCACAGTGCTCCCGACACTCCAGCCCATATGTGCCATCCTGTAAACAGCAATGCAGCTGAGTCAGCAACACAAAACAGCTGAGTCAATAACACAACACAACCGATTCAGTAACACAACACAGCTGAGTCAATAACACAACACAACCGATTCAGTAACACAACACAGTTGAGTCAATAACACAACACAACCCATTCAGTTAACACAGCACAGCTGAGTCAATAACACAACACAACCCATTCAGTTAACACAGCACAGCTGAGTCAGTAACACAACACAACCCATTCAGTAACACAACACAGCTGAGTCAATAACACAACACAACCGATTCAGTAACACAACACAGCTGAGTCAATAACACAACACAACCGATTCAGTAACACAACTGAGTCAATAACACAACACAACCAATTCAGTAACACAACATAGCTGAGTCAATAACACAACACAACCAATTCAGTAACACAACATAGCTGAGTCAATAACACAACACAACCGATTCAGTAACACAACACAGTTGAGTCAATAACACAACACAACCGATTCAGTAACACAACACAGTTGAGTCAATAACACAACACAACCGATTCAGTAACACAACACAGTTGAGTCAATAACACAACACAACCGATTCAGTAACACAACACAGCTGAGTCAGTAACACAACACAACCGATTCAGTAACACAACACAGTTGAGTCAGTAACACAACACAACCGATTCAGTAACACAACACAGCTGAGTCAGTAACACAACACAACCGATTCAGCAACACAACACAGTTGAGTCAATAACACAACACAACCGATTCAGTAACACAACACAGCTGAGTCAATAACACAACACAGCTGAGTCAGTAACACAACACAACTGATTCAGTAACACAACACAACTGATTCAGTAACACAACACAGCTGGTTATTTGGGCACCTAAAATGCAGCTGTCTGCAATGGTTGTACAAATTGCGCAGTCCTCTGGTGCAACAACTGTGCAACTCTAATTGTGGATTGTGGAACAGAAGGGGCGGATGGCCGCATGTGTTTTGGAGAACATGACGTGTGCCGATCTTCGCCCCTCCTGAACTCACAGAGCACATTGCAGCAATGGGACGGGATGAGCCCACAATCAGGCAACCTGGCATTCCAAACTGAGGAACAGTGAATAAATGTGGGATGAAACATTGCAGAGTAAAGGACTGAGGAATGAAGCCCCGCCCAGCTGCGGCTCTGAGGTGAAGATGGGTGAGAAGTGGGGCGGGAGGCCGGACTCACGGGACAGGGCGTGTCACAGTGCTCCTCTCTCCAGCCCGGGGAGCAGGTGCAGGAGCCGTCCACGGGGTCACAGGCCGCCCCGTTGGCGCACAGGCAGGACTTGTTGCACCCCGGGCCCCAGGTGCCACTGGAGCATGGAATGGAGCAGTCCACGCCCTGCCAGCCTGGGACACACAGACCAGACCAATCAAATCAGTCATGCAAATCAATCAATCAGTCAATCAGTCTGTGAGTCAATTATTAAACCAATTAGCTAGTCAATCAATCACTGAAGCAAAACAACTAAACAATCAACAGACCAATCGACCAGTCAGTCAGCCAATCATGTGTCTATTTGGGAGTCCTTTTGAAGTGATGAGGACCTACAGTACAGCACTACAACTGGCCATTCCAATTGGAGGGGGGAAGCAAACTAGGTAATTCAGCTGTTAAAGGATGTATTTGTTACAGTTAATTTTACTGCATTGTTACAAAGCATAGGCCAGACTAACAGATTAGCAATGAGCCGAATAAATAAACGATTAATTTAACGTACGAGAAAACATAGAAACAGAGAAAAATTGCACTCTGCCCGACATTTTTTGTTGGAGTTTTACTGTCAGGGTGCTGCAAGCTGTGATTATGAATAAGGGGTTGATTAAGGAGGGAGGCTTTCATGCGAGGTCACTCTGGAGCCAGAGGTCTACGTGGACTAGCCTGTTCAGTGCCTGATGGCGCAGACACACACGCACTGAAGCGATGGGGGGAGGAGGGGGGGGGGGGGTGATGACTGGGACCAGCTGGCACCGCCAGATGTGCTGAAACTGTCCAGGGAAATACGCACAGACTTTCACATGATCCTACACAGACCTGCTGAATACACTATATAATGTCCCAATCAGTAATACTATTTATGAGTACTGTATATAAATCACTAATGCTGTGGCCTTTATTCTGGTTTTCTTTTGGAAAATTGTTTAAATGCTGTCTGATAAAGCACAGGCAACTGTCAGGGGAACCGATCGGAACCACTCGCAGACACAAAAGAGTGATAGGAATAAGGCTTTATTCAGGCTCCACAGAACAAGGGTCAGAGTCCAGCAAACAGTGCAATGTAGACAAGGCAGAATCGTGGTCAGGTCCAGGCAGGCGTCAGAGTCCAGGCAACAGAGCAATACAGAAGAGGCAGGGCGAAGTCCAGAACAGGCAGGGGTGAGAACTGGGAGATCCGTCAAAGGCTGGAGAACAGGAGGGTGAAGGGCTGGAGCAGGGCTAGGACGGGGATGGGTAGGCGGGCAGGAGGACTGGAGCAGGGCTGGACGGGAACAGGCAAGGCAGGCAGGAGAACAGGGAGCAGGACGGGTAGAAACAGGACTGGAGACAGGAACTCGGAACAGGCAGGGAGCAGGCAGGAGAAAACGCTGGAAGGTATGACACAAGCACGAATGCAGGGCACAAGACGATCTGGCACAGAACAAAGAAACAGGGGAGACTAAATGCCAGACTAACAAAGAGACAACGAGGAACAGGTCAGACGAAACACATGAGGAAACACATATGAGGTGCGGGAAGCGGAGGCACACAATGGGGAAAAGGGAAAACGTGGAACGGACTACAAATACTGAAAACACATAGAAATGGAAAAACCAGGAGTGGACTCAGATATAGAGGCACGGGACGTGACAGCAACTGAATGCTGTGACATGCAACACATGTCCACGTGTGTGTGTGTGTGTGTGTGTGTGTGTGTGTGTGTGTGTGTGTGTGTGTGTGTGTGTGTGCGCGCGTGTTTTTGTGTGTGTGTGTGTGTGTGTGTGTGTGTGTGTGTGTGTGTGTGCGTGCGTGTTTTTGTGTGTGTGTGTATGTGTGTGCGTGTTTTTGTGTGTGTGTGTGTGTGTGTGTGCGTGTGTGTGTGTGTGTGTGTGTGTGTGACATTTGTGTTTGTGAAGAGTCCCTGAGGCTCAGGACAAGTTTGTTGGATAAGTTTTGTCGTGTTAAATCAAAGAGACCTAGCAAGACCCAGTCCTCATTTCGGAACAGATCCTGCCATTAATTACGATCCTGCTCTGGAAAAACATTCCTCTGACAATAAATATTTAAAGCTGTCGACACCAAGACATTACAAAAGAATGTCTGCTACACCCACAGACCAGGGCAGGCCTTGCAATTTAACATTCACTCTCACTGCCAAGGTTGATTGGTTGATCGGTCGAATCAGTGTTATGAGTGAAAACAAGTGATGTAGAGAAAATGTAAGTCTTATTGTTAGTCCCTCATGCCTGATGGGAAATGTAGGCGGAGATCTGAATTAGCCAACATCGGTGTCCTTGAGCAGGATATCCTAGTGCTCTTTACACATTACAGCCACGTATTATACAGAACGACTGGTGAAACCCACCATAACCACTCTTAACCCTTTGAAGAGTGGGTTTTTTGGAATGTTTTTTCATAACACATTTTTCAACATACTCATACTAAGGTATACTATAAGGTGATCCTACACCTTAAACAGTTAAAAAAAAAAAAACTGGTACTACAAGCCTGCAAGTGACTCTCCAGTCCAAGCAGAAACTGAGCTGCATCTCCACTTAATTTCCACAACTAAAAACCTGGCAATGACTACTAATAGAAGAAACACAAAAAACTGATTTTTTCTTACAACTTAAACTCATCGCAAGTTTATCGCATTCCACGTAAAATAGCAGTAATGGTACTTTTGCTGTGATGTATACGATCAGCTGTGATGCAGCACTGTGTGGCACATGCTATTCATACTAACTCCGCCTACCAGCGTACAGCTGCCCTGTCTAGCAGTAACTCCACCTACCAATGTACAGCTGACCTGTCGAGCAGTAACTCCGCCTACCAGCGCTTTATTTTGGTCTAATTTTGGAGTGTTGAGAAACAGCTGCTAAATTTTATTGTAACTCATTATAAGTTGTGGATTAGCTACCTAGCGAATCACACTAGTTAGGTTAGGGTTAGGGTTAGCATCAGCATCAAGCATTTAGGGCTTGATTTACTAAGACCTTTAGCTTGTACAAAACCTTCTAGCACATGCAAAACCAATGACATGACCAATGACCGGTCATGGTATTAATTTTGCACCAATCATTGGTTGTGTTATTAGTTTTGCGTGTGCTAAAAGGTTTTGTGCAAATACCACTGACCTGCTAATAGTTTTGGCCTGCTATTTGCACTTAGTGCTAATAGATTATGCCTTTCTTTGGACAAAACAAACCCTGGAACCATTCCAAACCATCCCTAAACCATTTGCTAACTTTTTTTTTGCAAAGCCCTATTAAGGAAGAGTGCAGTTGGACTGCAAAAAACTCAAAGCGGTCAATGCAGTTTGCAACTTGCTTTAAGTCTGTTGTGATTATGGATTATGGTTTCTTATTGTAATCGCATGATCCATGACAAAAAGGAAATTATAATTGCGACTACAATAAGAAACTGCTAATGCAAATGTAGTTTTTAATTTTCATTAAATTATGGAGGGTTGTGTCGTAGAGGGCGAAAAAAAATAAATGTGAAATGGATTTGCATTAACATTTTCAAATTGTCAGATAAAGTACGTACAATAACTTGCAAATGAAAACACAAAATGGCCTTTCGCATTTTCATGTCATGGTTTTTGCGCACATCGAATGTAAACAAAATGCAATTGCCGATTTGCATTTTCATTTGAATTTTGGCGCGGATATGCTTCCATATTGTGATAGGCTAGCTAACATTACTCAATATCTCACTAAGTTTGGATTTGTAACCTGGCAGTGTGAAATAAGTCTAATTAGAAAATTCTGAGGCAGGGGACTCAAAGTTACCTTCTCTGCAGACACAAGAGCCATCGATGGGGGAGCAAGAAGCCTCATTTCGACAGGAACAGGGGGATGAGCAGTTTACCCCGTGGAGTCCAAGAGGGCAAGATAGGGAACAGTCATCTCCCTGTGTGTATGAGAGAGAGAGAGAGTGAAAGGGAGAGAGAGAGAGAGGGTGTGAGAGAGGGAGCGAGAGAGAGCCAGTGAGACCTTACACCAGGGCATTATTTTACCTAAACCATGTCTCTCACTTAATTTCTTCTTGTTTCCATGGGAACTTTCACTGTGCACACCACTGTACATGTGCTGTCCATGTTGTGCCAGCACTCTGAGTCACCACAGGAAGCGTCCAATAGATCTGTACAGCAGTAATGTTTCAACATCATTTTCTGTAGTCTATCATCACTAACAGAGTGGACTTCTTGGGAATTTCGTTGCCGAGGGAACTGTGCAATATTAATTGTTTGTTCGATTAATTAATCTGATAATGAGCGGAAGCATAATGAAGAGTACCAGACTGGTGCACATAAAAGAGCCGGGGGAATTTTTAAACCTGTAAGCCTGTCAAATGCTTTCATTTTCTTCAGCAAATTAGGCATAGCCCGGTCAAACCCCGCAGCCGCAATTTCAAGCGCCCCCACCCACCACGTGCTTCTGCTCCTCAAACGCGCTCGAGGCGTGTAAAGTACGTGCGGACGCTCCGGAGGATGGAGCGCGTGCGAGTAAGAGGTCCCCCCCCCCCCCGTACGGCGGCGCACGAGGGAGAGTTCTGTCAGGCTCTCGCCCCCCCTCAGCGGCACGCGTGCGCGCCGCGCAGCTTTGGATAATGAGGAAGACCGCGAGCCCCTCCAAATCCCTCGCGGCTACATTAGAATGAACTGTCCCATAAAAGAAACATAGCGCTTCTCAGCCCAGGGACATTACTATTCCCTTCCGTTTTAACGGTCGGCTCGGCGAGTCCTCTGACGCCCTGCCCCTCCCAGTGCTGTTTCCCTGGTCCCCAATCCCAGGTTCACCGGCGGCTTTGCCACCCGTCCGGGGTCATGAGTGACAGTCGACCAAATGATTTCAATTCCCAATTAGCTGCCCAGAGGAGGCTTGAGAGGTGCACTCTTTGGAGACTGGGGAGCGCTGAGTGCTTTCATTAGCACCCTGAACCGGGCCTTTGAAAGAGGTGGGTTTGCGCGTTAGCATCGAGCGCCAGGGGGCACGGCTCTCTCATCTTCCAAGCCACTCTCTGTATCCCGCTCACATAAGAAGCTCCGTCTACCGAAAGTTTTATCAGCCCGGCCGAGGTTCCCTTCTGTTCCCTCTCTAAGAGAGCCAGAGACAGCTATTCTGTCTGTCCAAGGGTGTGAGAAAAAAAAACAAAAAAAACATCTTTAGTCAGCAACGGTGCGTGGGACTTGAGCCAACGTGAACTTCAGCCGGGCAAGCAGTATGCCAGCAAGTTGAGCTCCTGCAACCAAAAATAAAATATTGATTTAATAGCCGGCTGCATTCATCAGATTGCTAGCTAAAAATGGTCTTGAGGGCCCTTATCAAGACTACAGAATGGAGGCGGAGACATCTCATTAACATAGGCGGACACGTGACCAGTGATCTGAGCGGTTGCCGAGATACAGGTCATTTGTAG
This sequence comes from Synaphobranchus kaupii, assembly GCA_029718625.1. Taxonomy (NCBI): domain Eukaryota; kingdom Metazoa; phylum Chordata; class Actinopteri; order Anguilliformes; family Synaphobranchidae; genus Synaphobranchus; species Synaphobranchus kaupii. The sequence continues at coordinate 36,666,064 of CM056388.1, read as the reverse complement.
CCCCATTCAAATACCCCCTCAGATCCGTTAGGGGCCATGTGAGAGGGGTGGGGATAAGTATCCACTTTCTTTCTCTCATATTCAAATTCAGTCATTATTACTTCAACTTAATTGGACAGGAACTCCAGGAATGCCTTTTTTTCTGCCTCTGACATAACACATGATCTCTGCCTGCAGACACAGCAAAACACCATCACTAATTAAACACCGGTCTTAGACCCAACCGGTAAATTTAATTGTCTTTCACTGTCAAACATCGATTTAAATTTAATAAAACAAAGTAAGATTGCTAAAGAGAAGGATATTTGATACCGCAACAGATCTATGGATGTGGAAAAAATGTATGCCACTTTCATCTGTAAGATGAAATCCACTTGAAGGACAAAAAATACAAGGAAACTCATAAAAGCCAGCTTTTCACTCGCAATGAATGTCAAAACCATGGTCTTCCCGAAACACAATTATAATCACTACAGACACTACGATTCTACCATCTTTGAAACACAGTTTTGACCATTCCAGGCATTAGATTCCATTTCTAAAAACAAGTGGATTTTTTTCTTCCCTCTAATAAGTTTGCAGTCCGACAACCGACTGAGTTTCGAGTGTGCAGATCGGGCGGCTCTCCGCGCTTTCTCTCTCCACGCGGGCGCTCGGGCATGCCACCATGCTGAATCGCTCCCTTTCCCGCGCGCGGAAACGCGGTTCCGTTTCGCCCCTCAGCGACCCGCGTTACCGCGCGCCATCTGCGGGGCCTGGTGAGGCGGCACCTGTGCAATGCGACCGCGCTGCGATGCCTGACGCAGGTGTGCCCGTGTTCCATCTGCTCGCCGTGTTGGAGGGTGGGGGGGGCGTTATAGCCGGCGCATTAGCCTCCATTAACACAGCTAGACCTTCAGTTCAGTGTGAACAGAGCTCTCCTTCAAGGGGCCAGGTGGGAGCTGTACACATGCACTTCACCCTCTGTCTGCCTGCGTAATATCTCCTCCAGGGGTTCCCGTTTCAGCTCCTGGGGTCCCCCCTGTCATGGGTCCCCCGCCCAGCTGGGCGTGTTTAATGACTGCGGCACATGCTGTACCCCACGGGCAGGACCCGCTACGCCAAACAGGTGGAGGACATTAAAAATGGGGGCCACAGCAGAGGACGTGGCCATTGGCAGGCGCTTTCGGATCTCCACGGGAGGCTGCCACGCAAGGCTGCCATTCTCTGAGGTAGTACGGGCATGGGTAGATACGGACCAGAGACTCTCTGACTCTCTCTCTCTCTCTCCCTCCCTCCCTCCCTCTCTCTCTCTCTCTTTCTCTCTCTTTCCTGGCACAGCCTCTTCTCCGCTCCCCCACTCTCAATCTTTCCCCCTCTCCCACTTCATCTCCCTTCATTTCTCTCTCTATCTTCCTCTCTCCCTCATTATATCCTCTTTCTTTCCATTACCACCCCCCTCTTCCCCCCTCTCTATCCCTATCTCTTACCCTATTCTCTTTCTCTCTAGGTTTTTTTCTCCCTTTCCTCTCTCTCTCTCTCTCCCTCTCCCTCTGTTTTTCTCTGGAGAGAGAGCCCGTTTCATCCCATTTGCTTGGCGCTGATGTGAAGTGACTGGCAGAAGCTTGATCCGCAGGATTGATGTTTAAACCGTGCTTCATAACCACACAGCTTATTATTAATGGCTGCGCGAGTCTCATCAGGAAAAAGAATCAATTTCCAAGCCCATGCATCTACTTCTCCTTCCTTCACTTGGCAAGGTTTTCCTATTAAGTGGGAGAGCTGCACTATAATAGGAGGCATCCATTATGTCGGCTGTAATAAAGCACTTCACCTTGTCCTCTTCTTTTACTGTTCGCTTTGCTGCTGACGGCACTCACATTATTTCCAATGTGTTGGGCTCTAAATTTACTAATATTTGCATTTGCTCCACACAACCGGGAATGCAATACGAACCTTTAACCTTGACAAACAAATACCACAAGGTGCAAATCTGAAGGTAGCATTGGGCTCATCAAAATATTTATTTTGGCTTCATTTTGGAAACCTTGTGAAATCAAATTTGAAGTAAAATAAACGATGAGTCCATTTTATTTCACGTTATTATCTCTTTATAATTCAATTACCTAATTGACATGAGTATTAATATAAATGACAAACGGTTAATTTGTTTTGATAGCACTTAATGAAATCGCAGTCAACTGTCGCAAAATGTGTCAATTCATTAAAAACAACTGCTTTCAATAAAAATGTGATTTTGTTGAGATGGATTGGATCATGTGCCACCAGATAGCACTGTAGCAGGCACAGATTTAATTATGAAAGTCATTAGGAATATCAAATGTTGAATAAAAATTTTAAATCTTAAAAAACTCGACTAATGTAGTCCAGTAAACCCAGTAAGTAGTTGAGCCGAGTGCTTAGTTGCCCTGAAAATGACTAGAGCCGAACCACTGATAACATTATGAGAACAGCAATGACTAGTGACACCACTAGGTGGAGCACCCACTGGTTTCCTCTACAGGTATATTGATGTTTGTGATGGCACAGCTGGTCTGGTTCCACTCGTGTGAACACAGCAGGTCTCACCATAAACCCAGGGGCGCAGATGCAGGCTCCGGTGACGCCGTCGCAGTCGGCCCCGTTGGCACAGCCGCACGGCTGGCTGCAGCCCTCTCCGTGGTAACCAGGCGGGCACGTCTCGTTGCAGTACAGACCCGCCCAGCCCGTCATACATGTGCACTCGCCAGACAGAGGGTGGCAGCTGCAAGCAGGGGAAGAGGCAGGCATAAGGGTGGCAGCTGCAAGCAGGGGAAGAGGCAGGCGTAAGGGTGGCGCACAGCGATAGCGCTGATGCTCCTGACTGGCGCGGTCCCCGGCAGACAGTGATTCATCCCTCCCCATGTCTGCATGTTCGGCTCAAATGGATGCCACATCCTCTCCCCTCCCTCACACCTTAATGAGGTTCACCTCAGTGTCCGGGGTTCCAAATCACTACTGTCAGTCTCTAATCAGCACATTAACCTAGCCTGGTGTACAAAACATGCTTGGGGGGGGGGGGGGGGGGTAACGAACAAACAAACGAACGAACGAACGAATGAACGAACAAGGGCATACTGTCAAATACGGCCCAAACAGGTTGGAAACTGGAGCTGCTAAACGTGCGGATTGAACAGAAGCTGAAATTCATTCAGGATCATTTACTTTGGATGGCTGTAATTTGGAAGGTCACGCAGAGGGGCGGCCATGTTGAGCGTGCCCCTGCTCACCTGAGGGTGTTGGTAGCGTTGCAGGGGCAGTACTTGTCACAGATGAGGCCGTACAGCCCCGGGGGGCAGAATCTCTCCTGGCAGTTGTCCCCTTTGAAGCCCTCGTCACACAGGCAGGCCCCGTTGATGTGGTAGCACTTGGCTCCATTCTGGCAGTCGCACTTCTGAGCACATTGAGGGCCGTAGGTGCCAACCGGGCACTCCTCTTGGCATCTGGAAGGAGGGGTAGAGTGTGTCAACAGATCACAGCTGATCCCATAAGACTACATTAGACTATGGTTTGCTACATTTCCCAGAATGGGGCGGCAGTGTAGTATAATGGTTAAGGAACTGGCCTTGTAACCGAAAGGTTGCAGGTTCGATTCCCAGGTAGGACACTGCCGTTGTACCCTTGAGCAAGGTACTTAACCTGAATCGCTTCAGTATATATCCAGCTGTATAAATGGATAATATGTAAAAAAAAAAATGCTAAAAAGTTGTGTAAGTCGCTCTGGATAAGAGCGTCTGCTAAATGCCTATAATGTAATGTAATGTAAGAATGCAGTTCTCCAAAAAATTTCTCCTGCCCTGGGCATGTTGGGGGGGCAGGGGTAATTTAAAACAAATGGACAGTACATAGAAGAACCAAGAAGGTCAGGGGGGCAGGACCAGAGGCAAGCCATCTGCTATTTGCGGTCATTGTTACTGTGTTCCACCACCGGAGTTGTCCGGGGGTGAAGCTACAGTCATTAATTGTAATGAATATAATTAGAGCAGGGGATGGCTTTCTGTGCTGAATAGCAAATAGACCAATGGAGGAACTACAAGAAGTTAAATATACAATTCTGGCAGAGCATCAATCTAAAATGTCCAGCAAAGCCATTAGGAAGCAGATAAATAGCTCAATTAAATTATAAAATGGACTGGTTATGTTTCATGTTTAAATTACATTGGCTTTGGCCTTATCTGGAGAGACTGGCATTATAACACAGGGGGAGGGAAGGTGGGTGGTAGGGGGAAGGCGGGGGGCTAACCCAATCTCAGATTATTCCTGGCAGGTTAATTCACCTGTCACTGCTAAAATGAATGAGAGCAATTCTGCAAAATATTCAACGAAAAGAAAGTTTTGTTCAGGAAGCATTTCCATTCTGTAGACAATTGCTTTCGCAGAGGCAATAAACCGCAGGCCCCACTGTCAGACACAAGGAAATGAAGAGATCTGGGCATTTCAATTGACTCCTAATAAAACTCTATTACCATTAATTAATGGAGAAAACAAACTAGAGCTGTATGGGGCACAGAGTGAGATCAATGGCCTGGCTGGTCGGAGAGAAATATAAGTAAATGAAAATCCAGAAAAGTGGTTTATGCCCCGTGTTCTTAATAAAACATTAAGGCCAAATTTAGCACCTGTTTTTTAAAACTAATGAGAAAACTTACCCCCTTAAGTTTAAGAAAAAAGGTACTCAATAAGAAAGTCTTCAGGATGCTCATCTTTTGAGTTGAGTTGGCAAAATAATAACTGTTTGAACTGACACTCCATAGTTCCCGAGTTCTCATCCGCTCGCACAATTAAGATGAAGCTGAAAACTTTCCGGAAAAATTTAAGTGTACAGCAGTACCACATGGCATGTCTCTTGAGAGTGACTCACATTTCTAAGAATAATATACAGCCTTTAAGATTCTAGAATGTAAATTGTGGTGCATTCTAGAATGTTCAGCACCACAGGTTCTAGAATGTACGGCAAAATGAAGTCTAACATAGCATTACATATTCTAGTATGTACACCACAACGGTTTGTAAGATTGCACAGCGTTAGACATTGTAGAATGTACAGTGCCACTCATTCAAATTCTGGCTGCAACACCCACTCCAATGCATACCTCTCCCCGCCGTAGCCTGCTGCACACTGGCACTGCCCACTGATGTGATCGCAAAGCCCACTATTGCGGCACGGGCACTCCTGGCTGCAGTTGATGCCAAACTTGCCAAACTGGCACGGGCTGGGCGCAGACAGAGCCCTGTGGGTGAACAGGAGCACAGCAAAATGGGCCAGAGCGGGACGTACAAGCCATCAGCCCGACTGGATCAATTACACAATCACAGCCAATGGGTAATTATTATCACTCCTATAAATAGCCCTGCACAAATGAAGGAGGCTAAATTGTAGTTGAAGTGTACCCAGTACAGGCTAATAATATTGCGCGTCTCCATGCAAATACACCTCTGAAGTGGTAACGGTTGCCCACACGCAGGGCCTGAAAGGCGATCCGGATGGGTTTCAGTTGAGGTCTTGCAATTGCATCGCCAAAGGTTCCCAAGGCAGATGTAGGAAATGGAAGCAAAACAATCAGAGGAACCTTTTGGACAGTGTGCAAAAACGCAGACACGGGGAGAGCGCCTGTAAACTGAGGCTTTGAGTGTAAGTTCTACAAGTGGTGCAATGAGAGCCAATGGCAGCCTCTCTGCTCTCTCCCATTCTCTGCCCCCCCACCCACCCGCGGGAGCCCCTTACCGTCCATCCCGCAGGGCAGGAGCACTCCCCAGTGACGTGGTGACACAACCCACTATTTTGGCAGGGGCAGCGCAGCTCACAGCGGGTGCCGTGGCTGCCCGAGGGACAGCGCTCTCCACAGCTGGATGGAAAGTGGAGGACAGGGAGAACAACAATAGGATGCGCTTACTGCACTGGCCTTTCATTTCTTACTGCACTAGCCTTTCATTTCTTACTGCACTAGCCTTTCATTTCCGGCTTTCATTAGATTAACCGCTCTGCTAGATTAAATGCTCTCTGTATAATGATGCATGTTGCCAACTCTGCTTTTTTAAAATCACCTTTTGTTTAACTTGCAGATTGCACTTTAACTATAGCTGCTTTGGTAATTTTGGAATATTTAGTACGTTAAGGGCCTGATTTACTAAGACCTTTAGCGTGTGCAAAACCTTTTAGCGCACACAAAACCAACAACATGACAAAGGATTGGTTATGGTATTTGTTTTTGCACCAATCATTGGTTGTGTTATTAGTTTTGCGCGTGCTAAAAGTTTTTCCACCCGCTAAAGGTCTTAGGAAATACAAGGACAAGTTTAATCGCGCAGACGATCTCAAAACAAAGTGCGTACAGTGAGCAGAGCCCAGAGGAAGACGGCACACTCACAAGGCTCCCGTGTAGCCGGCGCGCACACAGACACTCCCCGGTCTGGTGGTGGCAGGTGGCGCCATTCAGGCACTGGCAGGGCAGCTGGCAGGCCTTGCCGTAGTAGCCGGGCTCGCAGGTCTCCTCGCAGCGCCAGCCCTGGTACCCGTTGGTGCAGACACAGGCGCCCGTGATGGGGTTGCACCGTGCCCCGTTCTGGCACTGGCAGCGGTTGCTGCAGTGCGGCCCCCAGTGGTCGCTCTCGCAACCTGCGGGCAGGACACACAACGGCACACAATCTCAGCGCCGTTCACCAGCACACACTCTCAATGCTGTTCACCAACACACACTCTCAGTGCTGTTCACCAGCACACACTCTCACTGCCGTTCACCAGCACATACTCTTAGCGCCGTTCACAAGCACACACTCTCAGCGCCGTTCACCAGCACACGCTCTCAATGCTGTTCACCAGCACACACTCTCAGTGCTGTTCACCAGCACACACTCTCACTGCCGTTCACCAGCACACACTCTCACACAGTCTCAGTGCTGTTCACCAGCACACACTCTCAGTGCTGTTCACCAGCACACACACTCAGTGCTGTTCACCAGCACACACTCTCAGTACCTTTCACCAGCACACACTCTCAGTGCCGTTCACCAGCACACACTCTCACACACCCTCAGCGCTGTTCACCAGCACACACTCTCAGTGCCGTTCACCAGCACACACTCTCAGTGCCATTCACCAGCACACACTCTCAGTGCCTTTCACCAGCACACACTCTCAGTGCCGTTCACCAGCACACACTCTCAGTGCCGGTCACCAGCACACACTGTCAGTGCTGCTCACCAGCACACACTCTCAGTACCATTCACCAGCACACACTCTCAGTGCCGTTCACCAGCACACACACTCAGAGCTCACACTCTCAGCGCTGTTCACCAGCACACCCTCTCAGTGCCGTTCACCAGCAGACACTCTCAGTGCTGGTCACCAGCACACACTCTCAGTACCGTTCACCAGCACACACACTCAGTGCCGTTCACCAGCACACACACTCAGTGCCGTTCACCAGCACACACTCTCAGCGCTGTTCACCAGCACACACTCTCAGTGCTGTTTACCAGCACACACTCTCAACACTGTTCACCAGCACACACTCTCAGCGCTGTTCACCAGCGCACACTCTCAGTGCTGTTCACCAGCGCACACTCTCAGTGCTGTTCACCAGCGCACACTCTCACACTCTTATTGCTTACAGCAGATTTCACGCCTTCTTTCAGAATTCAGTTACAGTCGAAGAAAAACCCAGCAGTTACAGTAGAAATCCTTAAACGGGGCCTGCTTGTTTCCATGAATCAAAACTGCAGAAGATTTTTGAAGTCATGAACTTTTCATTGTCTTGCGCGAGTTCATGGGCGCAGCGGTGCTGAATGGTTTATCAATACTCCCCATCCCGTGTGGAGAGTCCGTACATCGAGACTTCCCTGAAAGAGCTTCTCTCCAATCCCACCAAGGCTGGGCTTCTTTAAACCGCCTTTAATTACTCAAACTTACAAAGCGAAAATCAAGCTGCTAATTACGCAGTCTGAGGGGTGCTAGTCTAGTGACGTGCTGCGATCCAGTCAAACATCCAAACGCAAAGTAAACAGAAGGGCATCCTATATATCCCACCTCACCCTCCTCGTAGAGCCTGCAAAGTAAGCCGAAAAACTGTCTCAGCAGTCTCTTTTCTGATAAAGATGTCCCTGCTACCCTCGCTTTCCTCATAAATTGAAAGGTGGGAGGATGAATACACAATGCCAGCGTGTGTCCTGATTTTGGCACACCTGCCAAGCCAGTGAATAATAAGCTATCGATTGTGGCGTTGCGGGGGCCTCTCTAATGCGAGTGTACGGTCAGCCGCGCACACGCTGCCTCCCTGCCTAAAGCAGGAGCTGGAGTCTCTGATCACTGGAAGTGTGACAGTTAAGTGCAAACTGTTTCCTGTGAGCCAGTGGGCATCTGCGTCACCACGGAGACAGCAGGTATGTGATCAAGGCTTGGAAGAACGTGTTCTAGAGAGTGAGTATGGTGTGGGGAGAGGGGTCTATAAGCATTATGGGTCTGGTCTCTGGGGGGTGGTGGAAGGGTCTCGGAGCGTATAGACCTGGTCTGTGTGTGCATAGGCGCTGGAAGTAGGGGTGCTGAGGGTGCTGCAGCACCCTCTCTGAACGCAGGTTTTATTTCACGGACCGCCAAAGGGAAATCGCGACCGCCAAAATGACAATAATTGAGAAAACGGCAAATAAAATCATATCCAAATTAATTTAATTACATTTTTTGGGTGCAATAGGGTCTTTCGGCTAGCGGATGGTGATATATATTGTACTAGTTGCCCTCAAGATGTCAGTACTAGGAGACGAGTAGAAGAATCATAGAACCATAGACTGTAGCCTATAGAAATGCGGCTCAGCTATTCTGTGGCAGAGTGCAACCAGGGCCACGTTCAATCTGAAAACGGTGTGCACCGTTTCGCTACGGTTTCCGGGTTGAACTACATGTTTCCTCGAAACGGTGTGAAACGGTGTGCAACGGGCTTTGAGGTACGTTTTCTCTCGTTTGGGTGTGTCAGAGGTGTTACCCAATCAGCAGCGACGTATATATAAACCCCGACGTATTAAAAAGGCACCGCTTGCGTAACACAACAGGGTGTTCAACGCACCACCATTTCCGTTTAAATAAATGTTTTGCTACGTTTTGTCGGTGTAAGGGGGAGTGTAAGGTTCAGAGAACCAAACGCCACAACCAAGGAATCTGAAAGCGTATTTCGTTAGAAATACGCCACTAAGCGGACAGCTCCGCAGTAACAGGGGAAATGAAACAAAATAATGGGAATGAAAACCTCCCGGCGTAAGCCAACACAAAACAACCCCAAAAGAGGGCAAACTCGGCAATCGCGAGTAGTAAACAACAAAGGAACCTTACGCACTCACACAAGAGGTGTATAACTAGAGGTCAGAGAAAAACAAAAGAAAGCCCGTGTAACAAGGGCGAAAGAAACGTAATAGAAAAATAACCTGTTACCTATAGCTCTAGGTGTGAACGAGCTGAACAAAAGGTAACCGGTAGAGGAATATAAAAGGATAAAGAGAGAAAAGGAAACAAAAAGACTAAATAAATCTTTACCCTAACTCTTTAACCGGACTACCTACGTTTCTGACGAGTAACAACCAGAAACGTAGAGACTGCTATCCTTTACCTGACCGACTCCGATAGTCAAAAGCAAAGACAATATCGAAGCGTCGAAAATGCAGAAGTCCTGGGTTATTTACAGTATAACCGGCAGGAAATCCAAAACAGGTGAAAGGAATAATTGCCGGGCGAGATTCAAACACCGGAACGGAGGCGGAAAAATCCGATAGATTGCAACAACAGCAGGCTGCCAGAAACCATGACAGTCGGGGCTGAACGCAGCCCTAGTCGATGAACACAAAGTCTGGTCCATAGACTTGCCTAACACGGCAAAAAGCCACCCACTTTGACAAGATAGCGCATTTGATTGACATGCAATATAACCAACCACAGACCGTCTACGGTCGATTCAGAAACAGTGCCACAAGAAGAACATACCCGCGTGAAACAAATGTGATTTACACAAATGGCATGGCGATCTCCAGTAAAACAGTCCATCACACCGAAGAAATGTTGTGAACTTCAAAAACTTTCTTCAATCCAGCGTGAAGCTTTTAGTCTTGATCCAAAACGCTCATTGTTCTTGATGGATTCGCACCATTCGCTTGCTACCGATTAATTACAACTTACAACAACTTGTTTCACGGCTGACGCAGAAAACCCAATGCACCGCGTCGTACCGGAAATACGCACACAGTGCTGCTAGCCAATTAGTTGCTGACTGTCAGTTTCCCACAGTTTCCGACCAGCTTATGCAAGCCAATGAAGTAGTGCTGCGTACGAAGTGCGCCAAAGCGGCTGAGGCTGAAACTAAGTGCAACCTAAATCTTTGGGGCGACTCGGTAGAAAGACATAGCGTGCGCAGCAAGTTGGTTGGAACGCGATCCAATTTTGAATTAGGCTACCTTGGAAGCCCTAACTTCTGAAAAAGTAAAAGAGTTAACCCGATCCACGTTGGCGCTCCATACTATAGTGGTAGACGTATCGGTCCCAATTACAGTATTAATGTTTATCTTAAATTATAAACTAGGCTACAGCTTTAAGAAAACCCGCAGGAATATAAAATAAGAGGGTGCTATTAATAGCCCAAAGCGCTTACGACCCTCTTGCCACAGCCACAGACTGTAAAATGCATAAAATACACCGTTGACAAGAAAATCATGTTCAGATATAGCTAGAAACAATAATATATTTTTTAAAACGTTGTACAAATCGGCCTAACCATTCGGCGTTTTCCATTGCTTACTGTATGCTACTATACCTGATGCACTTTCGGTTTGGAAGACACCTCATTTTTTTCTCCAAAATCTCTCGTAGCTATAAATAGCCTATGTTAATGAAACCAGATATCTTACCTGTAGGCTATATGCAGCTATAACTGTGTTATGATTAACCCTGAAGAGTTGATCTTGTTACATTTCGCCAAAGTCCCGTACAGTCGACATTTCCACAGTGACCTATCGCATTTAGGGCAGCTACGTTGCTGTTATGTAAAAACACACAGGGTGCTTTTGTTCGTTTTTTTGTTTTTTTTAAAACTTGCAGCTACACTTATTTTTTATTTCTGTTTTAGAGTGTTGTTTATTTATTTTTCTATTTGTGCGCTATCAAAATAGCCTAAATGGTGTAATATTCAAATATTCAAAAAGCTTCTTTCTAGAAATCAGCTAGACCGAACTCCTAAACACAACCCCACTTGTACTACAACCAAAGCCTACATGGGCTCTTTGTACTCCAAAAACTATTTACGGTAAAATTAATGCAAAAAAAAAAAAGTGCTGCTCTCGCGCTCTCCGTGCCCTCACATAGGTAGCCTCCCGCCAAAACCCATTTCTCTGCCAGGAAAAACCCTGTGAACGATTGGTACAATATATTAAATCTGTATGCAATACATTTAATAGGCTACCAAAGGTAGTATAGATATAGGGAAATAGTTCTGTATCAATGATACAAAACAACTTAAAATCTCAGTTGTGTTATAGCAAACGATTTGTCATTGCGATTTTCAGCACCCTGAGTTCAAAACATCTTATGTGTGTGTGTGCGCATGTGTGTGTGTGTGCGTGTATGTGCGCGTGTGTGCGCGTGTGTGCATGTGTTATTGACTAAATTTGATCGGTACCCTGTCTCAGATCCTGTAGGGAGGAGGTTCTGAGTGTTGGGCCTCTACCACACCAAAAGACCTGTGCATCAAATCTGGAGTGTTCTCAGGGGGGCCTGGCTAATGGATTAGAAGCTCAGTTTCACAGCTTTCTGCCATGATCTGGAGAGGTCACCAATCAGCATTCACCAGCCTGCACTTTCACCTGTTCCATAGTCCTGGCCAACCCTCCACAGTCCTCCCCTTAAAAGATAGATGAGCCCGAGAAGAGGGGAGTGGACAATTTTACTCAAATCCAAGGTACCGCTTAATTTGCAGCTCTCTCTCTCTCTCTCTCTCACGCTCTCTCTCTCTTTCTCTCTGGTTCCAGTATGCCTCCACGGACATTCAAGACTTACTGGAAGCCCTAAAGCCTCTTTGGCTTGCAGTTTGACGTTTCAGCACATTTGGACAAAGCCAATTTTCTGCCCATCACACTCCTTTTCAAATTCACCAGAGTGCCCTTGTTCACGGCGAGCCTTTGACAGCACTTTACCATGATTAGTGTCAGAGTTCACACGGCGACCAGCAGCAGCAAGCTCGGCCCCACATATATTATTTTACGGACATAGCTTAGTTATAGTTTGCAGGCTGAATTCTGACACGGCAAATTCCAACATGAAGAGGACAAAGAAGAAGAAGAAGAAGAAGAAATGTGGACTTTACAAGCCTGCAGTTTGGATCCGGTGTTTAGGCTGTTGGGGCTTGCAGGCTCCTGAGGGTTTTGGAGTCGAGCAATGAGCATGGAGGTGGGAAGGGGTGGGGGGGGGGGGGGGGTTCCAGGATAATGAAGTGATCTGTGTGAAGGGCAGAGCTCAGTGCTGCTCAGCAGCCAGCAAACACCTTGGTGCAGCGGCTAAGAGAGTCATCAACTCACTGCCTGGCTTTCAAGTGTCCCCAACTAGAAGTAAGCTGTCTGTCTGCAGCTGGACATAGATCCATCAATCTTCCAGCCATTGGCTGGGTTCTGATCTGCCCCCTCCCACTTCTGTCTTGCCCCCAGTGAAATGAGTTTGGGGTTCTGTGTGATAAGAAGTGGCCAAGCCATAAAGAAATCTGGCGCCCGTGTAGAGGCGGCTGCTTCTGAGAAATTTCTCCATCACACAAGCGAGTGCTATTCAGCTAAGAGCAATGCCTCTACTGATGAATACAATTCATATTTCCACTGAATTATACATTTTCATTGTACATAAGGGACAAAAAAAATGGGTGCTATGATTATTATTATTGTTGGATTGCCATAAATGACAAGCTAATCACTCCGGCTGAGGCTGAATTATGCCGGAGTGAACCCCGGCAGGACCTAACGGCTAAATATGTGAGGGACTGGCAAGAACCCAATTCAGTCTAGTTTCACTGCACCCCCCACACATGCAAACACACACACACGCACGCACGCACGCACGCACACACACACACGCACACAGACACACTCACACACCACACAATCATCACGAACACCACACCCCCCCCCACACACGCACGCACGCACGCACACACATACCCACACACACACACGCACACCCACCCCCACACACACACACACGCACGCACGCACGCACACACGCACACACACCACCCCCTGTTGTATACATCATAGTCACATTATGGCTGGAACAACCGTTCCAGAACGGTTCCAAACAACAGGTGCAGCAAAACCCTGCCTGCAGAGTGCTCACTTAGCTGATCCAGTTCAAGCCTCACTGCGAAACTTTAAACAGGCCGAAGTTTTAATTAAGCTTCCAGCGTTACCAGCCTATTCATAGATTTACCTCCTATCAACCCCTTATCCTCTATCAATCCCAAAGGGGGAGACATCACACACAATCTCTATTATGCCTTGAATGGCTTTACCACGATTATTTAATGCTAACTTGTACATTACATACCGACGTAACTCCCCATTTCACTAGCTCAGTTGTTAAGCAATGCAGGCTCACCTTAGTTTATCCACTTAGTAACTTGGTCACCAATTAGTTTAGTCCCTCAGTAACAGTCTAACTCCGTCAACGAGTAGCTTGGTTCATCTCGGAGTTCCACAGTAGCTATGCTGCCCAGCACAGGATGTGACAGTGAAAGCTGCCTGATTCAGTATCGACCTGCTCGTGCCTGGGGATCTTATTAAACCTTCTCATGTTCAACAATCAATAGACTTCACAGGGTGAAAAGGAAAAGCTTCAGCAATTAAACGAGTAAGCAAAAAATGCTCAATGATTAAGTAAGGGAAATTGTTCTCAGTGAGTTTTTCTAGAAGTGTACAAAATCCTCAACCTGATGTCATATCCACACTCACTAGGGATGGAGTACTAATATACACGGTATAAAATTAGTATAAGCATAAAAGGTGATTTTAATATCAGCAAATATTAAACTGTCGTGCAGATTATTTTACTTTGCCACACCGCCGTTCTTTAGTTATTTGGCAGATGCTCTTGGCCTAAACAATTCACTAGTGCATTTAACATCGCAAGCACGAGAGCTAGCGACAGGCAAAGTTACAATCACATCAGTGCAAGCTTCTAGGTGCATACCTTAAAACCCACAAAATAAACAGAGAGACGGCTTATTTTTAAAAAAAAATTTAAATAGAAACATTGACTGAAGTTGCGGTGAGTTTTCAGAAAACGGCCAGTGAGTCGGGCGGCAGTATAGTATAATGGTCAAGGGACTGGACTTGTAACCGAAAGGTCGCAGGTTCGATTCCCAGGTAGGACACTGCCGTTGTACCTTGAGCAAGGTACCTAACCTGAATTGCTTCAGCATATCCAGCTGTATTAATTGGACAAATGTAATAAGATGCTAAGAAGTTGTGTAAGTCGCTCTGGATAAGAGCGTCTGCTAAATGCCTGTAATGTAATGTCATAAGGAGAGACGAGGAACATTTTTTACATTTTAGGCATTTAACAGAGTAACTTAAACAGTTTGCATTTTATTTGTGCGTTTGCTTTTTCATTTCAAAGTAAAATGATTCGTCGGATCAATTCAGGTGCAAGTGCCAAAGGACATAACGGTAGTATCTCACCTGGGAATTGAACCCCAAAGTTATAAAAGCAGTTCTTTAATTATTGTGCTAGACTGCCAGGTACTCCCTGCAAGCAGGAGAGAAGGTGTTTCCTATTATAACAATGTGAAAGAGACTATTCTATAAAGCTGAGTGATAAACGCCTCTGACAGCACCGGCTGCACTAAAAGCTGCCAGCACTCTCCATTAAGGCCCAACAATCCTCACCACGACTCCCTAAGGCTCATTACCACTGTATTTATTAGGACGCCACAAAATAACATCATGGATGTAAATACCGTCCGGGGGGATGAGGGATGCATATTTGTAAATGTAAAAATGTTCTGATAGCAGTCGTGGCGATTTATGAGTTGACAAATGTTTTTAAAAGCCAAAAGGAGCAGTGTGTACTGCAGCAGAGAGCATCGGTCATCAGAGTCATCGGCCCTGGACACGCCCTGACTCTCCCACTCCCGCCCCGGGGTAAAGAACGGCCAGCGCGACAAAGGGGGCATCGGATGCACCCACACGTAGGCTGCTGGAGATTCTCATCCAGCAGATGGGATTGAGGCACCACAGGGAATGGGGCTTTATTTTGGTCCCCGCTTCGTGCTTAGTGCAGACAGGTTATTGATTCTCTCAAAAAAGGCTTAGAAGTCGAGCGTCCCAGCGCCATCGCAGGACACGTTGGCTTTAATTCACTCTACCTTTACAAAATGGGACTCAAATAAGCAGAAAGGAAGGACGAGGCTGCGTAAACTCTTTGTTTGATCTGGCCAAGTTCTCTCTCGCGGGAGCCAAAAACCGTAAATCAGCGTCTTTCTCCACGGCCAAGTCGTTCAAAGCAAACGCCTTTAAGAGTTAAACGGATGACTGAAGTTTAAGTTTGGTATTTATTGTGTGTACTCCGAGCTCATTCCTCCAGGTCCTATAGGACTCAGGAGGGTCAATAACCCGACCAATCGTAACTGGCCGGGAAGGGGTGGGGGGCGATGCAGGAGTTATTAACGGCACATCGGCGGCACCGCATTGGCTGAGAGTTCAATCGCAGTTACGGGAGCGGGGTCAGTTCGCAGAAACTTCTGCCCCGCTCGTTAAAAATAACTTCAGAGTCAAACCACGGTGAGCGGGAAAAGCCGTCTTCGAGGCAAAGGAAGGGCACAAGGGACAGATTGTAACACTTGAATTATGGGAGAATAGCCCTGCCTCGACACAGCCCAACCTGCATCGCATTCGAAAGCCTGCAGCGCCCTGGCTAAAGTGTCCTCATCAGCACACTGTCACACAGCCCGCTGCCTCCGCCGTTAAATAATTCACTCTGGAGAAAGACTCCCGCTCGCCATATACAGAGCAACAAAAAGCGATAAGCCCGTACGTGTAAATAAACCTTTCCATCGAGCTGACAAGAAGCGATAAATAAAGAAATTAAGGGAGGTTTTTTCAGCGAGGCGAGGTCAGTCACAGCTAACACCGCGGCTCTTCGGAGACAATGTCAACCCAATAAAATGCGCTCGTGCCGCGCTTAATTTGCACCCATCGATTTCCTATTTTCAATTAATAATTCTAATTAGATGCAGCAAATTCCGCCGTCAGCGGGTTGATGGGGGGCGGGGTATTGATCCAGAGCTTGGGAAGGCGGGCCCAGATGTGTGACATCATCGATTCTTTGTGGTAAAGGGTGGGGTGGGGTGGGGCGGGGTGAAGAGCTTTTGTGGATTGTCCTCTCTGTCCCTATACCAACAAGAATTATCTTTTCAATATACAAACTTTTATTTAGCTTAAAAGAAGATGCAATTATATTATAAATAATTTCAGAAAATGTATTGCATATACAATGCACTCCAAAAGTGTTAGGACAGTGACACGTTTTGATGTTTTGGCTCTGTACCTCCAGCACATTGGATTTGAAATGGAACAGTGACTATTAGGTTAAAGTGCAAGTATATTACTTTTGGTGCCCTAAAATGGGGGGACTACATGTTATTGCTACACGTTCACTGATATGGATGTAAAAGCCCTCAAATTAAAAGCTGTTCCATTTCAAATCCAATGTGCTGGAGTACAGAGCCAAAACAACAAAAAATGTTTCACTGTCCTAACACCTGTGGAGTGCACTCTACAAACGCCAATTCCAAAAAAGTTGGGACAGGATGTAAAGTGCACATAAAAGCAGAAAGAAGTGATTTGTAAATTCTCTTTTACACATATTTAATTGAAAACAGTGCAAAGAGAAGATATTTAATGTTTTCCTTGTCAACCTTATTGATTTTTGTAAATATACACTAATTCCGAATTTGATGCCTGCAACACGTTCCAAAAAAGTTGGGACGGGGCCAAAAAAAAAAAAGATTGGAAGTTAAAAAAACACCTGTTTGGAACATTCCACAGGTAAACAGGTGATGCTATCATGACTGGGTATAAAAGGATATCAAAAGGATATCACTCTTGATATCTTATTTTCAGATACTCTCACGAGCGATACTATAACCTCTCTGCATTTAAATGGATCTCTATGGGAATTGGGGGGTGGGACTAGATTAAGCTGTAAATTACATGGATATAGTATGAAATCCGTGGTTGGCTCAATGGCTGTAAGTCATCAAGGGTCTGAGGTATCAAACGAGCCTCAAACCATCACTCTGCTGCCACTCTGCTGATATGGCTGGATCACTTTAAGGGTTGTTTCTCCTGACTGATTTTTCCATAGAGTTCAATAGGAAAATTAGTCTTTTTTTTTTTTGGAACGTGTTGCAGACATCAAATTTGGAATTAGCGTATATTAAAAAAAATCTATAAAGTTGATAGGGTAAGACATTAAATATATTTTCTTTGTACAGTGTTCAATTAAATACATGTAAAAGAGAATTTACAAATCACTGCTTTCTGCTTTTATGTGCATTTTACATACTGTCCCAACTTTTTTAGAATTGGGGTTTGTAAGATATTACTGCACATATTAGATATTAATATATTATTGAATGTATATGTGACATATAACTATAAAAATAACATAAAACAATAAAAAGTACAATATAATCAGCATACATTTTGCATGCATTTACAATATATTTCCAAACCTTTTTTCTCCAAAGGCACCAATTATTGTGTACTTTACATGCATGTTATGTTCTGTAAGGTTTATGTAATTTCTTATATATTCCTAACAGGTCCCTTCTCTATGTACCTTGTATGAGTAATAAATATGCACATACATGTAGATATACGCATATGCACTACGCACGCATGCACGCACGCACGCACGCACGCACACACGCACGCACACACACACACTTTCTCAACCATACAGGACAGGCCACTGCGTGTAGGGGACAGCTAGTTATAAAGACTGTGCTTCTTGGAAACATAAAACAGAGAAGGTTTCTGGGAAAGTCTCCAAGATCCGGAACACTTGTTTCTATACGAAACACGGTCACAGGGAATGGTCGGAAAAATGGAGGAAAGCCACATTATTTTCCTGGAATAGGAAGTTTTTTTTTTTCTTCCACAAGCAAAAATAAATACAAATAGCACACGGGAATGCATACGATCGTTTCTGCACAGGCTGACTCTGCGGGGTTTCGCCACCTTTAACAAACTTTAGTTAGGCACCTTTCAAACAATTAGCGGCCCTCTTGACAGCACAGTAATTGCCTTTTAATGATCTCACATTATGCAAATGTTCCTCGCGAGAAGATAAATCTTGTGTCGAGTCTACGACTCTCTGCAGGTGACTGTTGACTCACAGACATTATGATTACTCAAAGCTGCCAGCGCACTCCTAACCAAGTTACCATCATCCCACTCGCCAGGATCAAAGGTCAATCAGCCAGTACCCATAAAACTCTTTTTCTTTATATACATGTATGATGTACACATACCTCACCACAATCATTTAAAGTTAAAGCCTTGAAGTGGATCAAATAATGGAATGTCCAAAACAGGTTAAAGCCTAAGCAATGCTAAAATGAAAGACAGCCCACATTACATTGTCACAAATTTAGATATATGCATATGCGCTATGATATATCACAAATTTACAGAATTATCAAGCCAGATGGCAAGCTAGAAATTTGTCATCATATCAGTTTTCTCGCTGGCTACTTTAAAGCTATGTGGTCGATGCTGATTAAGGAACAATAAAATGGAAAAACCTGACAATACTGCAGTGCCAAGTAGTGTGTGGAATAGTAATACTGGTACTGGGAAAGCTGAGCTGGTTTCACACTTGCATAGTCTGGTTCGTCTTGTGGTTCGGCAGCGGCAGTGGCTTTCTGCCTATCTCTCTTCCCTAAACCTGGACGCCTGCTATTGCCACACTCATTACAGGCTCTCCAGATAACATGATTCACTTAGGTGCGTATGGATTGAACATCCACATTGAATAGGGAGGAAATTGGCGCGAGTGCGTGGGACGGGCTGTAGGAGTGTATGCCGTTAGTAGCAACCTGCTAATAGACCCACAGAGATAAAGAACAAGAAAACTGCTGCTGGCTGCAAAGTTTAACACTGTACAAAGTGTTTCTTACAGTTATGGAGGATTCTCTACTGGCACTGGTCACATGCCAACATTTACTTAGCCAGTGAACAATGTTTTAACAAACATTTCTTTGTTCAGGTACACTGGGGAAATGGAGTTGGTTTTTTTTCCCGTGTGCTCACACTAAAATGTTTGGTTCCTCTTATCTTTTGTTTGTGAAACCATTCCCCAACATTGTATGAAAGTGTTAATGTTGTTTTCTCAAATCTCTGCTATATATATATACTACGTCTACCATTATATTCCTTAAGGCCAAAGGCCGTGCTGGCCAATCCTGTTGTTTCTTCATTTTAAGACCCCTTATCCAGGGTTAATTAGACAGCAGATCTTGAGCTTCTGATATGTTTATACAGGTAGTCGCTTACGGAACTAACTTCATATGGCATAGCTATTCATATAGCAGCAGTGCCTCACTTGGGGATTTAAACATGCAACTAGTCCACCTCACGAGAGCCTCATTTGAATCTCATGCTCCAACATAATTGAATTCACTGTCCTGGTATATCCGAGCCAAGTACACTGCATATTTGCAACTGAAATCCAGTCAGGCTGTGTAACTGTTGCCTAAGTACTGAGATTCCTGGAGGAGGTGTGTGTGTGTGGGGAGAGGTGTGTGTGTGGGTGTGTATGGGGGGGTGGGGGGGAGGCTGCATAGGTCTGTGAACAGAGCCCTGGTCAGGAGGACTCAGGGAAGAGTCAGTGCAGGCAGAAATCCACCTCTGCCTCGTCTCCCTGCAATCGTGCTCTCTCCCTCCCGGGACTGGCCAGATTCTGGGAAAAGGTCAGGAAATCCTAGAGTGCAAAATCGTCCTCAATGAACTTCTCAAAGCAGTTTGCCCCCCCCCCCCCCCCTCCCCACTCCCAAAAACCCCTGGGACCCATGAATTATTCTTGCGGATTTTCAAAGTCACAGAGAAGTCACCGAGGCGGTGACTCTGAGATTCCGCTGTTGTGCGCGTCGCTCACTCTCTCGCGCTGACAGCCCAGCAGCAGAGGGCCCCCCAAACAAACCGCCCGCAAATTAATGGAAGGCGAGGAAATGGCAGTCGCTGGCTTGCGTGTTAATGGGTTATTTTTCCACAGAATCTCACCAGCGTCTCCTCGCATGCCAGTCGAGAAACATTGTTATTCAGGAGACCCAAAATGAGGAGGAATAGATGTCTTATTTCCCCTTGTTAAAATGTGATAGTCACGTACAGCTCAAGAGGAGAAAATAAGACAGAAAAGAATAAAATGTATTTCCTGGAAAATGGAAGGGTGCTCCCAGCTCAGCAGTTCTTGAATATAGAGGGTCATCCGCAGAATTATCTTGTAAAATAATGTTTCCAATTATGCTGCATAATGATTGTGAGGTAGTACAACCACAAAAGCATTTCAGGGAAGCCGAGTATAACTTGTGGTGGGTTTCTTTCTTGGAAATCCATCTGATTGAGTGGCAATGTTAAAACACTAAGCATCCATCACAAAAATCCATCCATCCACCCATCCGTCCATCCGTTTTCCAAATTGCTTATTCTTTATGTCTTTGGACTGTGGGAGGAAACCGGAGCAGCCGGGGGTTCCCACTCAGAAATGGGGGAGAACATGCAAACTACACACAGAAAAGGCCCCGGCCGGGATTCAAACTCAGTACCCTCTTGCTACGAGGCAACACAGTGCTATTCACTGCACCGCCATTCTGCCCTCCGTCACAAAATGAAATTTAAATGACGGTTCTGAAAGTATAACTCGATGAAATTCCTGCATATGGATTTCTCCTTAAATTACAAGAACAAACTATAAAGGAAGAAAAAAAAGCCAGTGGCCACCTTGTATAAACCAATGTGATGTATATGAGATATATGAATACATGTCATTTTGTCACTTTAGACACACTTTAAGGTGTGATAATACATTTGCATATTTTCTTCCAACATTTGCTGACGCTGAAATAAGAACAAGGTAACAATGTGTGTGTGTGTGTGTGTGTGAGTAGTGTGTGTGTGTGTGTGTGTGCGTGTTTGTGTGCGTGCATGCGTGCGTGCGTGTGTGCACGTGTGTGTGCGTGCGCTGCGCGTGTGTGTGCGTGTGTGTGTGTGCATTAATATTTAAATTACACACGCACACACAAACACACACACGTACTCCCCACAATGTTATTCAAGGTCATGTGACACAAGTTAAAGCAAAATAACAACTATAAAATGAAAAGGAAAATAACTGGAGAGGTACCAGTGGATAAAAACACAACGTAGAGGCTTCCAGACCAACTGAGATAACAGATTCCCTTAAAGTTTCCTTTGATCCTTACTAGTCATATGCTCTTTAGTAGAAGCCACAGATCACAGGGCCCCGGCTGACTGAGATAGCATCTCGGCGGTGTGTGTTTTGTATGCGTGTTTTTTGTTGTTGTTGTCCTTTACCCTTTTCTCTGTGGCAAAGCTAGGGATTTAATTTAATTCCACTGCTTTTAATGTCTGCATTAGCGTAATTAAAGAAACCGGGGGGGGGGGGGGGGAGTGGGGGGTTGTTTATCCCGACCTTGGGGGAATTGGCCAGACCGTTTAGCGCAAACAAGTCTCTGCCTCCAACAGTGCGACCAGTATATCCAGGGCCTTAAACAGAGCTTCATCGATCAGGGAGTCAAATTGACTTGAAGGAGGTAGCAAGCAGAGGTCTGGTGGGGCCTCGGGGGCTGTTGTTGTCAGGAGCGTGATCTCAAAGAGCCCTTGATGGATTAGCACTATGGGTGAGGCCTGTGTGGACTGTATCCTGATTCCCACTCAAATACCAATGTTGAAAGGTTTCTTTAAAATACTATGCAATATTATTAAACAATACTACGCAATTTGCTCTATTAAACAATACTACAAAATATGCTCTATTAAACAATACAACGCAATTTGCTCTAAAAACAATACTACACAATATGCTCTATTAAACAATACTACAAAAGATGCTCCATTAAACAATACTACACAATATGCTCTATTAAATAATACTACACAATATGCTCCATTAAACAATACTACACAAGATGCTCTAA
>CM056388.1:36493151-36638151 GCA_029718625.1 Synaphobranchus kaupii | reverse complement strand
TCACATTCAGAAGCTCTTATCCACAGTCACTTATAAAGCGCGCGCAAAAAGGATGCAAAGATCAGCAGCGATACCCCCGTTATTAGCATCACTACCGATAGCAAGTGTCATTACGCAAACTTACAACGTGAAGTAAAGTGGCACGGTAGGTGCAAGAGGGACCCAGTTATTGGCACCCGCGACTGACAGTAAGTGTCATTATGTAAATTTACAGTATAAAGTTAAGTGCCATAGTAGGCACAAGAGTGAGTTAGAGGATGCAGTGCTAAAAGTAGCGTAATGGATTTGGGGGTATGCTACTAAATTTAGCTTAGGTGTGTGCAGTGTGACACAGTGCAAATGCTCAGAACTCAGGAGAGGGAAGTCAGTCTGTTGAGCCAAGATGTAGTTTGAGCAGGTGGAGTGGAGTTTCGGTCTGTGGCAGAGGATGGACTGTGACTCAGATGTCTTCAATGTTGTGGGGAGTTCCCCCCCAGGGCACGCCCTCAATCAGGTCCCCTTATCTCTCCACACCTCACCTGTCCTGAGGAACCTTCTCTCCCCACACCTCACCTGTCCTGAGGAACCTTCTCTGCCCACACCTCATCTGTCCTGAGGAACCTTCTCTCCCCACACCTCACCTGTCCTGAGGAACCTTCTCTGCCCACACCTCACCTGTCCTGAGGAACCTTCTCTCCCCACACCTCACCTGTCCTGAGGAACCTTCTCTCCCCACACCTCACCTGTCCTGAGGAACCTTCTCTCCCCACACCTCACCTGTCCTGAGGAACCTTCTCTGCCCAAAACTCACCTGTCCTGAGGAACCTTCTCTCCCCACACCTCACCTGTCCTGAGGAACCTTCTCTCTCCACACCTCACCTGTCCTGAGGAACCTTCTCTCCCCACACCTCACCTGTCCTGAGGAACCTTCTCTCCCCACACCTCACCTGTCCTGAGGAACCTTCTCTGCCCACACCTCATCTGTCCTGAGGAACCTTCTCTCCCCACACCTCACATATCCTGAGGAACCTTCTCTGCCCACACCTCACCTGTCCTTAGGAACCTTCTCTCCCCACACCTCACCTGTCCTGAGGAACCTTCTCTCCCCACACCTCACCTGTCCTGAGGAACCTTCTCTCCCCACACCTCACCTGTCCTGAGGAACCTTCTCTCCCCACACCTCACCTGTCCTGAGGAACCTTCTCTGCCCAAAACTCACCTGTCCTGAGGAACCTTCTCTCCCCACACCTCACCTGTCCTGAGGAACCTTCTCTCTCCACACCTCACCTGTCCTGAGGAACCTTCTCTCTCCACACCTCACCTGTCCTGAGGAACCTTCTCTCCCCACACCTCACCTGTCCTGAGGAACCTTCTCTCCCCACACCTCACCTGTCCTGAGGAACCTTCTCTCCCCACACCTCACCTGTCCTGAGGAACCTTCTCTGCCCAAAACTCACCTGTCCTGACGAACCTTCTCTCCCCACACCTCACCTGTCCTGAGGAACCTTCTCTCCCCACACCTCACCTGTCCTGAGGAACCTGCTCTCCCCACACCTCACCTGTCCTGAGGAACCTTCTCTCCCCACACCTCACCTGTCCTGAGGAACCTTCTCTGCCCAAAACTCACCTGTCCTGAGGAACCTTCTCTCCCCACACCTCACCTGTCCTGAGGAACCTTCTCTCCCCACACCTCACCTGTCCTGAGGAACCTTCTCTCCCCACACCTCACCTGTCCTGAGGAACCTTCTCTCCCCACACCTCACCTGTCCTGAGGAACCTTCTCTCCCCACACCTCACCTGTCCTGAGGAACCTTCTCTGCCCAAAACTCACCTGTCCTGAGGAACCTTCTCTCCCCACACCTCACCTGTCCTGAGGAACCTTCTCTCTCCACACCTCACCTGTCCTGAGGAACCTTCTCTCTCCACACCTCACCTGTCCTGAGGAACCTTCTCTCCCCACACCTCACCTGTCCTGAGGAACCTTCTCTCCCCACACCTCACCTGTCCTGAGGAACCTTCTCTCCCCACACCTCACCTGTCCTGAGGAACCTTCTCTGCCCAAAACTCACCTGTCCTGAGGAACCTTCTCTCCCCACACCTCACCTGTCCTGAGGAACCTTCTCTCTCCACACCTCACCTGTCCTGAGGAACCTTCTCTCTCCACACCTCACCTGTCCTGAGGAACCTTCCCTCTCCACCCCTGCCACAGCAATCCATTAAAATGAAGCAATGAAGCAGCTTGCTGCAGATTCAGGCTGCAGATGTGCTTCAGGCAGAGGACAGTGTTACTGTGGGGGGGGGGGGGGGGGCACTCTGAGGGTACGGTCATAGCACGGAGGCAGAGTGTGTTCTGGTCCAGTCTGTTTGGGTTGCCATGTAACAGGTCGTGGTAAGCCCAATGTTGCCTTCTGTCTCACAGCTAGCTCACTGCTGTGGTTAATCCTGTATTCAAATAAAAAATTAATTAATTCAGCTTAATGCTGTGGTCAACCCGACAGTAACTTCTACAGTCCACCCAATTTTTGTAGCAAGTTCTACGCTGTGTCATTGCTGTGGTCAACCCAAAGGTTGCTGTCATTCATCGTGGATCCTCTCACCCTCTCCACCAAACAGATATGCGAGCCAGCTCTACGCCACGTCACTTCTGCCTGTTCATCACCCCCTTCCAACCGCCCCCCTCTCCCCCAACACACTAATGAGCCTGGCCATTCATTACAATACATTACAATAATGCATCCCCTCGGCCCACATGGCTGACTGGGTACTCTCAAAGTGCAAGGGGGGGATGATGTATGTCATTTTGAAGCAATGCTGAGCACTACAATTAAGTTCCATTGTCACTCCATCTGCTCAACTTCATTTGTTTAAAGTACCATTGATCTTTAGACCTCCGGAAACCAAAAGCATTTACATCTGAGAAATGTACAAAAATCTCATCCAAAGACAAAAACACGTCTAAGTTAACGGCCTTTGTTGAACTACAAAATGGCACTTCAACATCAAGAGCGTACAACAGCAGTAATGGCTGAGCTCGTCCACCATAGTTTCAGTATATATCTTTGAATGCAAGTTATTTTCCACATTTATTTTCTTGCATTTCTGGTTATGCTTTTTATCTGATGAAAAAAGCACTTTTTGTCAAAAACAATTTATAAATCTGAGCATCATGGTAATGTGTTATGTGACTCATGCCGTGGACACGGTCTAGTTTCTGTGCAGTTTCACATTCCACAGGATTAAGCATTTCTGTTGAGACTCTTCCATTCCCAAGTGAATCGACAGATAATGTATGCCATCTGCTCGATTTATTTTAACGTATGGGGTTTTAAGGTTGCACTGCCTTTTTACGACACTCAGTATGATACATGTAAGTGAGGTTACAGTTACAGCCCTTCGACCTGAATCTTTGGCTTCAACAGTGTCTGTTGTTCAACAGTGTGTTAATGCAACAGTGTCTCCTCTGCCTCGTGCCCTACCTCAGTCCCTCTCTCTCCTTGAGGTTGAACTGGTACGGACGATTTACAAAGTGTTTGACTGCAACAGCGATGCAAAACAGTGCACGGCCCCACGTGCATTAAAAATAATGACTGCCTACTTTTCCAGACTCTTGAGTTTATCGAGCTGGTTTGAGCGATGTGTATAAGGCAAGGGCTGCTGGGAGGACAGGTGAGGTCGTGCCCCCCCCCCCCCCCCACACACCACACACACACACACACACACACACACACACAAACTCAGCACTAGGCCCCAGCTCTCCTCCGGGGCCCTTGCTTAAGTCTCTGAGGGAACTTTTAAATCAGCCAGATACACATCACTGCCTTTCAATTATATCAAAAAAAAAAAAAAAAGAAATTATCTGCCGCTTCCTTAAATTAGAGGGTGATAAAGCAGGTATGGAGCTGCACCTACGGCATGTGGAAACGCTTCAGAATATGCTGAAGGTATACGTGCTTAATCCAGTGAATAACTGCATTGTCAGTCACGCTTCAGAATATGCTGAAGGTATACGTGCTTAATCCAGTGAATAACTGCATCGTCAGTCACGCTTCAGAATATGCTGAAGGTATACGTGCTTAATCCAGTGAATAACTGCATCGTCAGTCACGCTTCAGAATATGCTGAAGGTATACGTGCTTAATCCAGTGAATAACTGCATCGTCAGTCATTAAAAATAGATCGCTGATGGTTAGTCATCATCATAAATAAATGAGTCGTCATAAATTCTCTGTAAAGGAGGCCCTGTTGGTCCGAATGCAAAGACCAGAGTGGGTATAATGTTATAATGCCTTCCTGTTTTAATGAAGTGTAATGACTTTACGCTCATTAAGTATTAAAAACCGTACACCATTCTAAATAGTTAGACTATTTAAGATATTTTCCTGCTTTGGACCTGTCACGCACATAGAACTTTCACCATAAAAATGTTCACTGATTTCAGTCAGTTTACCCCGACACAGAGAGCCGACGTTACAGCGATGTTCCGACGACATTCCGCATTTCAGAACAGGATGAAGCCGAGGCTCAGGCTGGCAGTGTTTATGGTTGGGAATAATCTGGTCCAGCGCATCCCTGCACACTTCAGACTGAACCCTGAAAAAGCCTCAGCTTCTCAATAGAGCAATTTAAACATCATAAGCCAGAGCTGTGCTGCATAGGTATTTATGTCCCTGTCAAGAAGAAGAACCTAATACAGTATAACGGCTAAATGTGCTTACTGGGCCCACTAAAGCCACTGGTGAGAAGCAAAGTAAAATTTAGAGTAAACTAAAACAATACAATGCGCCTTTTATACGACAGAAAAAGGTGCAGATTTAACATGAATTTTGGCACTCATTTTTACAAATGAAAGCCCATAAATGAAACTTGCTAGAGATCTCTGGCAAGTGAATAATTATTTATATATTTAATTAAACATTTTAAAACGTTATGAACCATATGTCTGTTGTAATCATTAGGTCCTTTTTTTAATTTGGGACTGCATGGCTGTTTGCTTGACGGAATTAATACGGACGTGGATTCAGCCCACCCCCCTCAGCACCAGCTACACCTGGGCACTCTGCGGGCACCAGGCCCTGTGCATTCATTGTGGAGAGCCATTCAGCAACTGTGAAGTAGCAGGTGTGGAAAGTTAATTTCACACCACAGACACCAGGTGACTACTGTGCAGCAAACATGACAGTTACCTGCTTCTGCTGACCAGAAAAGGGCTATTTTGTTCATGAAAAGAGAAGAAAAAACAACAGTAAAACTCCAAAAAAGAAATAGACATTTATACTGCCATGGACCACGTCTGACGTGATTTTTTTTGGCAGGTAAACTTGTGCAGGGAATAATAAGCATGATAAATGCTATAGGAAAATTAATACTTTGAAGCAGAGAGTGCCGGATAGACGTTACTCTCACCTAGGAATAATAATATATATTTTTAAAAACAGGGCAGAATGGCTCCACATGAAGCATGACATCACCCTGCGGGGTTTGGCTACACCACTGAGGCACATAGTGGAGAATGGACAGGGCAGTGAAGAATGGGGGGGGGGCTCGCTGCACCTGTCCTGACCTAAAAACGCCTCCATGGTTTTTTGTTTTATTACCCCCTCTGTCCTGCCCCTCTTCTCTCTCTGCTAACACGGTAATATTAATGGCCAGTCAATACTCCAGCTCACTCACAACAGGGCCTGTATTTAGCTGATTGCTGGACAGACTTGCCTGACCTCCTTGAGCTTCCCCTGCACTATATCCCAGAGCAGCAATAAATGCAGGTAAACAGATCAGGCCTTGGAAAGACTGGAGGGGTCAGCAGACTGTTTGTCTCAGCACCCTGTCATTCCCTCCTGGGCTGCACAAATCAAAGACACCGGACTAATAATGATAAAGAACACTGTGGTGTGGTGGTCAGGTCCCAAGAAGCTGGGAAACGGGTTCAGCTGCTGGTCACATTCTATGCCTAATGCCAAAATAAAATGAAGTGAAATATTGCACATGGAACTCTGTGATAAGGGAATGAACAGCAGCAGTGTTAATGAGTGATTAACAGCAGCAGTAGTGTTAATGTGAGACTAACAGCAGCAGTAGTGTTAATGTGTGTCTAACAGCAGCAGTGTTAATGAGTGACTAACAACAGCAGGAGTGTTAATGTGTGTCTAACAGCAGCAGTGTAAATGAGTGACTAGCACCGGCAGTGTTAATGTGTGACAGACAGCAGCAGTGTTAATGAGTGATTAACAGCAGCAGTGTTAATGTGTGATTAACAGCAGCAGTGTTAATGTGTGACGAACAGCTGCAGTGTTAATGAGTGACTAACAACAGCAGTGTTAATGAGTGACTAACAGCAGCAGTGTTAATGTGTGACTAACAGCAGCAGTGTTAATGAGTGACTAGCACCAGCAGTGTTAACGAGTGACTAGCACCAGCAGTGTTAATGAGTGACTAGCACCAGCAGTGTTAATGTGTGACTAACAACAGCAGTGTTAATGTGTGAATAATAGCAGAAGTGTTAATGAGAGACTAAAAGCAGCAGTTTTAATGAGTGACTAACTGCAGCAGTGTTAACGAGTGACTAACACCAGCAGTGTTAATGTGTGACTAACAGCAGCAGTGTTAATGAGTGACTAGCACCAGCAGTGTTAATGAGTGACTAACAGCAGCAGTGTTAATGTGTGACTAACAGCAGCCGTGTTAATGAGAGACTAAGAGCAGCAGCATTAATGAGTGACTAACAGTAGTAGTGTTAATGTGTGACTAACAGCAGCAGTGTTAATGAGTGACTAACAACAGCAGCATTAATGAGTGACTAAGAGCAGTAGTTTTAATGAGTGACTAACAACAGCAGTGTTAATGAGTGATTAGCACCAGCAGTGTTAATGAGTGACTAACAGCAGCAGCATTAATGAGTGACTACAGCAGCAGTTTTAATGTGTGACTAACACCAGCAGCATTAATGAGTGACTAACAGCAGCAGTATTAATGAGTACCTAGCACCAGCAGTGTTAATGAGTGACTAACAGCAGTAGTGTTAATGTGTGACTAACAGCAGCAGTGTTAATGAGTGACTAGCACCAGCAGTGTTAATGAGTGACTAGCACCAGCAGTGTTAATGAGTGAATAACAGCAGCAGTGTTAATGAGTGACGAACAGCAGCAGTGTTAATGAGTGATTAACAGCAGCAGTGTTAATGAGTGACTAACAGCAGCAGTGTTAATGAGTGACTAGCACCAGCAGTGTTAATGAGTGACTAGCACCAGCAGTGTTAATGTGTGACTAACAACAGCAGTGTTAATGTGTGAATAACAGCAGAAGTGTTAATGAGAGACTAAAAGCAGCAGTTTTAATGAGTGACTAACTGCAGCAGTGTTAACGAGTGACTAACACCAGCAGTGTTAATGTGTGACTAACAGCAGCAGTGTTAATGAGTGACTAGCACCAGCAGTGTTAATGAGTGAATAACAGCAGCATTGTTAATGAGTGACGAACAGCAGCAGTGTTAATGAGTGATTAACAGCAGCAATGTTAATGAGTGATTAACAGCAGCAGTGTTAATGAGTGACTAACAGCAGCAGTGTTAATGTGTGACGAACAGCAGCAGTGTTAATGAGTGACTAGCACCAGCAGTGTTAATGAGTGACTAGCACCAGCAGTGTTAATGTGTGACTAACAACAGCAGTGTTAATGTGTGAATAACAGCAGAAGTGTTAATGAGAGGCTAAAAGCAGCAGTTTTAATGAGTGACTAACAGCAGCAGTGTTAACGAGTGACTAACAGCAGCAGTGTTAATGTGTGACTAACAGCAGCAGTGTTAATGTGTGACTAACAACAGCAGTGTTAATGTGTGAATAACAGTAGTAGTGTTAATGCGTGACTAACAGCAGCAGCATTAATGACTGACTAACAGCAGCAGTGTTAACGAGTGACTAACAGCAGCAGTGTTAATGTGTGACTAACAGCAGCCGTGTTAATGAGAGACTAAGAGCAGCAGCATTAATGAGTGACTAACAGTAGTAGTGTTAATGTGTGACTAACAGCAGCAGTGTTAATGAGTGACTAACAACAGCAGCATTAATGAGTGACTAAGAGCAGTAGTTTTAATGAGTGACTAACAACAGCAGTGTTAATGTGTGACTAACAGCAGCAGTGTTAATGAGTGATTAGCATCAGCAGTGTTAATGAGTGACTAACAGCAGCAGCATTAATGAGTGACTACAGCAGCAGTTTTAATGTGTGACTAACACCAGCAGCATTAATGAGTGACTAACAGCAGCAGTATTAATGAGTACCTAGCACCAGCAGTGTTAATGAGTGACTAACAGCAGTAGTGTTAATGTGTGACTAACAGCAGCAGTGTTAATGAGAGATTAATAGCAGCAGCATTAATGAGTGACTAACAGCAGCAGTGTTAATGAGTGACTAGCAACAGCAGTGTTAATGAGTGACTAACAGCAGTAGTGTTAATGTGTGACTAACAGCAGCAGTGTTAATGAGTGACTAGCAACAGCAGTGTTAATGAGTGACTAACAGCAGTAGTGTTAATGTGTGACTAACACCAGCAGCATTAATGAGTGACTAACAGCAGCAGTATTAATGAGTACCTAGCACCAGCAGTGTTAATGAGTGACTAACAGCAGTAGTGTTAATGTGTGACTAACAGCAGCAGTGTTAATGAGAGATTAATAGCAGCAGCATTAATGAGTGACTAACAGCAGCAGTGTTAATGAGTGACTTGCAACAGCAGTGTTAATGTCTGATGAACAGACTGAGGTACTCACCACTGGAGCAGTCCAGTCCTCCCCAACCCGGCTCACACTGGCAGGTATCAGGTGACACACAGCGGCCATGTTCACACTCCTCTGTACACAAAGCTGAGGAAGAGAGGGCGAAAGTCACTATCTCTCTACATATTTCTTTCACTCTCTCACATACAACACACGCACACGCACGCACGCACGCACGCACACACACGCACGCACGCACACACACACGCACGCACGCACGCACGCACACACACACACACACACACACACACACGACCCAGGAGGACAGGGAGTTACCAACACCACACCAACACTCATTCATAACCAATAATCAGTCATGGAGGGAGAGGGACAGATGGAGAGATGGATGTGACAATGTTTATCATGAGATTTATAGTTTGTTATGTGTTTTTACTGTGGGTTTTCTTTATGCACTTCCACATCCATAAAGACAGAACTGCCCCAGGACATCCATAGAAGGACTAATCTTTGTTTCCAGAAAGGGTACATTTTAAAGCTGGTTTAATAAAGGAGATATACTATCCTCCCATGGCACTCATGTGAAACACACAGCACTGCATAATTCCTTTGGTCTGAGTTCCCAGTCACCACATCAGTCCATTGCATTGACCCGATTTCTAACATGCCTGCGTAAGCAGTTTGAGCTGTGAAAAAAAGGACCATAAACTCCTCTCAGTCTGATCAGCCAGTGATTTGGCATGACATGGTTTAATGTAATAGTCCAATGTATCACGGCGGTTACAAAGCGCGCACTTTCCCCCATCATTCCTATTGAACAACACAGTGACCCATTGATTGGCTTGATATTAGCATTCCTGGAAGCGCATGGCGCTCGGTTTGAGGTCTGATCTGAGCCGGTAATAACGTGACCCACTGTGAACTCCACCACCATGCCAGGTTCGTTTTTTTCCCCACTCTTTTTTGGTAGGAAAGGAAAGAAAGGTTTTCTTAAAAAACAGCTGCTAGTATGAATTGCGTCGTGACAGCCAAGGTCACCAGCCAGTAGGGCCAGAAGAGAGAGTCTTATCTCAGGCCCAAAGACAGACAGAGGAGTGCGGCGGGAACAATCCTCCTTGATCGGTATCGGCGACGTCCCTCTGGCCTCACAGAGACGGGAGGCGAAGGAAGGGAACGTTCCAGAAGATTATGGCAGGTCCTTCACCACCGTGTGACCAAACTGAACTCTGACACCCTGATATCCCCCTGTGGTTTAAAAAAGGCACCTTGAGAGAGAACATAAAAGAGGAGCATTAAACCCCGTGGAAGTGCCCGGCTGGGCGTGTGAAGCATGTTAGTGCCCGGCTGGGCGTGCGAAGCATGTTAGTGCCCGGCTGGGCGTGCGAAGCATGTTAGTGCCCGGCTGGGCGTGCGAAGCATGTTAGTGCCCGGCTGGGCGTGCGAAGCATGTTAGTGCCCGGCTGGGCGTGCGAAGCATGTTAGTGCCCGGCTGGGCGTGTGAAGCATGTTAGTGCCCGGCTGGGCGTGTGAAGCATGTTCAAGTCAGGCTCGGCAGTTGGGTGGCGCCTCAAGCTAAAGCCCTCGCTCTCAGCGCAGCGCCGCAATCCGACCCCGCGTAAGCGGTACTGCAAAACCAGAGCTTCGTAACTCCGCTACTCAGCCGGCGGAAAGTGGAGTGAAAAGATGTGGCAGCTGGCTACACGCGTTTCAGAAGGTGCCCGATTAACGTAACCGACGATCCTTTCCCCCGGCAACGCGCCCCTCGCTTCCACACCATATCAGCGTCGCCGATCTACAGCACATTTCCATGGTGATATATGCTACGCAAACCTTAAATCAATGTCACCAGTCTTGCAGTGTTTTCCATAACAGGAGTGGCAATATTAAACGTGCCCACGGTGCATTTCATTACCCCATGACTAGTTTTTTTTGGATGTCCTCCGCATCTTGCTCGTCCTCTGTGACTGGACGGGTATAGGAATATGACTGGAGATGTCCCGTACGGGCGCAGTTCCCACTGCCGCCTCGCCTCGCTGCAAGCTCCGTCGACGCGGGCTAAAGAGAAACAGCAGCAGACGGGTGGGAGTGGCGACTTTATGCGGCGAGACGGAGCGGTTACCGTCGGGGTGAGCGGTTGCCATGGGACGCAGAGCCACCGTTGCCAGCTGGCTCGGCCCAGCAGGGGAGGAGCCGGAGAGCCTGAAGGGCCCCCGGCTGGCCCTGCACTCAGATTGATTAACACTCAATCAGATTTCGATTGGGGCACTGGAACCTAGTGCAGGGGGGATAGGGGGACTCAGGTTGGGTATCCAAAATGCCCAAAGGACAGTGATAAATCACCAAAATGTCCTGGGTGCAAAATGCTAAACCGGCGGCGGCTCAGTGTGCCATAATGCAGTAAGGTTTTCACAGAGTTAAAACATCTCTGTCAGAAAGACGTCTACTTCACTCGGCAGGGAAAATAAATGCCCATTTGTGCTGAGATGACAACTGGACCACTTGAAATCAATGGCATTGTGCAAGGTATTCAAAGAGAGGGAGAATAAAATCTTAATTCGATGATAGCAGGATAAGATGATTTATTTTAGTTTCAATCAGCAGTTTCTGATCAGAGCGAACATGAAAATGTTAATATGCTACTATCTGTTACTAAATGTAAATTGAGTTATAAAATAGGGTGGGAGGGAGGGTGGTAAAAAGGTAGCTTGCTCCTTTCTGAGAAATGAACCAGGCTGGTAAAGTAAAATAGAAAACTGTGTTCAGTACATTAACTGAAATCTAGTCATTAAGTCCTCTTTCTTAAATTAATAAATTACCTAGGAATTTTGCTCTGAAAAGGAACCCTTCATCTCGATAAGAAAAGAAAATCTAATTCATTAGACTAAGGTGTTATCAGCTCAGACAACGACGGAGCTAATTGGCGATAGTTGTTCTACGGTAATGCAGTGAATGTTCTGTGAGGTGGCCAGAACCTCAAAACTTTCTAATCGCAACTCAATTGTGTATTTTTAAAACGCAGCAGTTATTTCTAATCAGGCACTTTTCCATTTTCTTGCAGCTGTAGGAGGAGAAGACGAAGAAAAAAGAGAGCTCTTAAGAAATGCTGTGTGCATGACGAATTTTAAAGGGGTGTTGAGCCGCTGATCCAAACTGCTTCTTCTCAAGGCCCCTAATATGAATACCTTCTGCTTAAGGTCTCTTCAAAAATGGTTTATATTGGACGCCTTTATCCACAATAGGCTGCAATGCAGTGACTGTGTGACACACCAGAACATTAAAGCACTCCTAAAACAGGGCACACAATGTGAATCAGATGCACGTACAATGTGAACCAGATATTCATTTCATACAATAAACATAATGTAACACGCCGACTGTAAGCTAAATATTCTTGAAAGGGATATATTTGATCATTTTTGACAAAAAGCCAAGCACTACCCCCCCCGCCCCCCCCCATCTTCTTAGGAGCAGGCAGGCACACCCACAGTACACGCTGCTTCAACACAGTGCCACCTCAGTAAAGAACCAAGAATGGCCCATTCCCTCAGTACCCAAATTGCAGCACTCCTCAAGATTGAGTTTGTGAACAGGAGGGGTCCGCCCAGATAGAATTAAAGGAGCCATACCCAATTACCAGTAAGCTACACCAATCAAAAACCAGTTTCACAAGAGCGCCCTCCATTCACTTAAAGCCCTTGAGTTATCTCCGAAACTTTCTTTGAAGCTTTGAAAAAAAAAAGTAGCAACAAAGCAGGGAAAGAGGGTGAGTCATAAAATCCTTTTTTTAAAAAGGCTCATACTCTTTCCTGATCGTTAGAACTCAACTGAAAAGTCTACTGCTAATTTTTTGCCATGAAGTTCATTAAATATTTCCAATTACTTCTCAGGCATAAATCAATGGCGTGTCCTCATTAAGGCACCAACACTCGCCAGGACTGTTTTCATGGGAGAGATATCTGTGGTGGAATTCACTGTCACGCAGGGACTCAAAACTCTGAACTGCGAACACAGCATTAGCCGTACCACTCTGTAAAACTGCACCAGTGCATTACTGTACTGCTTGTTTGAATGGAGTGCACACACATACACACACACGCGCGCGCGCGAGCACACATGCCTCAGATACTTTTAGCATGTGACAGAATGAACAATGGAAAGTGTCAGCGCGGCGCTCGTATCGTGTCAAAAATGCAAGATCTGCGGGCGCTGAATTGTTTAAAAAGAAAGAAGGAGAAGCAACGGCTCGCGCTCTCAGCTAAAGTACGATAAGAGTTCAAGAGACAAAGAAAGGAGAAAAGAAATTCGATCATCGAACTGGGTGCAATAAAGATTACCAGATACAACAGATAGATACAAAATAAAAATGACTTTAATGCTTCCTTTTTGTCCCCGTGCGCTAAACAAGAGCAGCGGGGGAAATCCCTTTATCGCTTTGGTGAGAGGTAGGGATTAGGGAGGGGGGGGAAGGGGCATCGTTCACTTCCTCTCACACGCGTCCTCCCACCTCGCGGCCTCCCTCATACAGCCCTGATCCAGAGCGGACCCCACACACGCTTTGGCGGGCAGATACCAGGCCGCCTCTACAAGGCTAAGGAGCTTCGGCCTCCTTTGAGCATCGTCGGCTGTGCGCCGAAGCCCCCTGTTCCCCGGTGTTCTCGCAGCTAGCTTTACCCCCCGGGTCATAACCTCAGGGCATCAGCGCAGAGTGATGAATGGGTTATTGACCTGCGTCGAGAACGCCCTCCCCGTCAATGTCACAACTGTTTCAACGCCCATTACTATCAATCTGCTAAAAATTCAATCAAGGTTAACGGAAACAGAAATACACGCCCACCCACCAATACACATTCATGCATACAGACACACACACACACACACACACACACACACACACACACACACACACACACACACACACACACACACACACACACACACACACACACACACACACACACACACACACACACACACACACACACACACACACACACAAAATCACACTGCCAACAACCAATGGATACACACAAATGAATGCATGTCCTCGCACACAAACACAGTGTATCAGTTCCTTTTATCTAGTGGATGAGCAGATATTGGTTATGTGTGCATAACATGGCATGCTGTAAGCACAGTAATAAAAATAATGGGTGGCAGGGATTCAGAGGCCTCCAGGAACAGACAGGGTTCCAAAGCCCATCTATAGCAGAGCCTGTCAGGGCACAACAGTCACGAAAAAAGGTTTAACCGAGTCGACACACCGACACCGTTACAAAACGGTCTTCACCCCCTCGTGAGGCCTCTCTAAAATTGCATACAATTTGTCTCGCTCACAACATTTAACGATCAATAAATTTAAAATGGAACCACTCATTTTCAAGGCAGAATTAGTTTAGCTAACTAAATATAATATGCAACTCGTATATGATTACACAACGCTCATATTCGTCTGTGGAATATACATTTCACTCATAAAACATTGGGCCAGGCTAGCTCACACTGAATGAACTGGTTGGCCTGTTTACATGTTGATGTTGGTAAATGGGATAAGGCACGTCACTGATGACATGTGAAATAGGAAGTTTTCTGAAGGAGGACACAGTAACCACTTTCCCACCACGCTGTAGACACCGGAGCTGAAAATCCTACTCGCACAATAAAGCCTTAAAAGGCCACTTGTATTTGCCTTCTGATGAGAGGGAGGTTCTGGAGTGTATTTGGATGGACACACCACATTCATATCAGTCAGCACACACCCTTTATATATAACATACATTTGATATGACATGTTTAATGCTGGATGAAGAATAATGGCCCCTTTTAAAGTCTGCCTTTGCCCTCTGACAGACACGCAAAAGGATGAGAGAGAGAGAGAGAGAGAAAGAGAGGGAGAAATGAGAGAGAGAGAGAAGAGACAGAGAGAAAGAAAAGAGAGAGACACAGAGAGAAAAAGAGAGAAGAATCATATAGGAAATTAAAAGCCGTTTCCCAGCTGCCTCCCATTGGATGGCAAACTTTCAATTACCCTGCGCTTAAGAACGCTGCACAACAAAAGATCTGTCTGCTGTACTTATCTTTAAAACTGTCCACTTTGAGAATTGGAGGGCAAGCCCCCTAGATC
Organism: Synaphobranchus kaupii; assembly: GCA_029718625.1. Lineage (NCBI taxonomy): Eukaryota > Metazoa > Chordata > Actinopteri > Anguilliformes > Synaphobranchidae > Synaphobranchus > Synaphobranchus kaupii. Next base: position 36,623,325 of record CM056388.1, on the reverse strand, counting down.
AGTCAATAAAGTCAGAGGGTCGTTTGTGAAACACTCCAGGGTTTGAATGCACTCTAGGAGCTTTAAACAAAGTAGTTTATGACCACCAGACAAAAAAATACACAATGTCCTTCAGCATGCCTGCAGAATTTTTGTTGTTCATTCTCCTTTAAGACGTTACTATGTGGAGTGCATAATTGACTTCTTTAAACCAGACTATTTGGACACCACAGTCTGTCATTTTGAAAGCATATTGAGTTTGTGTGATAATCATGTATAAATATGACCAAATAATTTCTCATACTGTATATCCTTGTCATTTCTGTCATGTTTTTATTTTTTTATTGTCATCACTATAGACTTTCCCACTAATGCAGGATTGTGATCCTTGGTAAAACGTGTGTGATGCCAACACTACAATTCAACAAAGTTGTTTGTTCAGTGAAAAGCCATTTAAAAAAATCCATTCGGATTTAAAGAAATAAAAGAAGAAATCAATCATATTTAATGAAGCTGTTAAAAATGACAAATCAAATTTGTTACCGGCCTATTTCCTATAGCTAAAACTTCCCGTCACTTCAATTTCTTTACATTATTGAATTGTGGTGTGGTTTTATGAGTATTGTAATGTAACCAGGGTCTATAACCTAGTCCCTCATATGGCATTAATATCTCTCTGTTATATAAGTTCAATTAAAAAGCTTTGGCTGAGCAACAGACAGAGCAGAAGGCAGGGCTGGAAAAAGGACCCTAGGTCCAGGGAGAGAGTGAATTATTGCCACTGTAAATCATATTCAGCAGTGCTGCGCCAAGGTAGCCCTCTGCAGGCACAGAGAATCACAGAGGCCCGTAAGAAAGGTAAATATGCACAAAGCTCTAATCCATGGGGTACAGGGGGACTGTGGAGGATTAGGCACGCTCACATACACACACACGCACGCGCACACACATTCACACACACACGCACACTCACATACACACACACTTGCACGCACACATACACACACGCACGCTCACACACACACACACACACACACACACACACACACACACACACACACACACACACACAAGCACACAGACAGACAGACACACTCACATACACACACACTTGCACGCACACATACACACACACGCACGCTCACACACACACACACACACACACACACACACACACACACACACAAGCACACGCACAGACAGACACACACACATACACACACACGCACGCTCACATACACACACACACACATACACGCACGTGCACGCACACATACACACACGCATGCTAACACACACACACACACACACACACAAGCACACAGACAGACACACACACACACATACACACACACACACACACACACACGCATGCGCTCACACACACACACACACACACACACACACAAGCACACAGACAGACAGACACACACACACACACACATACACACACACGCTCACATACACACACACGCACACAGACACCACACAGACGCACAGACAAACACACAAATGCACGCATGCATGCCTGGTATCATAGCAAACCACTGCAGCGCCTCCAGCCGTAAGTCACATTCACTCACACACACACACACACACACACACACACACACACACACACACACACACACACACACACACACACACACAAGCGCGTGCACACACACACACACATACATGAAATATATATGCACATATTCCCTAAACTACAGTCAATGACTATTTACAATCCCCTCCCACCCCCCAAATGCATCTCGGTAATTTCACAAGGCTTTGAAAAGACAGCTATACGTCCTGCACTGTGTAAATCAGCCATTCAGGAGCACAGCTCAGAATGGTGTTAAATAAACTGCCACAGCCCACTCCCAGAGGTCCGCCGTGAAGGGACTCCATCATTTACCATTAAACACTACAATGAGGGCCGCCGTTTGGGCTCTGATCAGCGCCGATGGCCGGGCAGCTGATTAATGGGCCGGACTGGGATGAGGACAGCTCCACCACCAGAGAGATTTGAAAATAAAAGCCGCTGTCAAGAGATTAATAAAACAGCTCCGCGTGCATTAAAGACCTTATGAATGCATCGACACAAGAGAAGAATTTATCGTCTTTGTGCGTGCAAGTACGTGCGTGAAAGTGTGTGTGACTGTTTGTGCATATGGTATTGGGGGGGGGTTGGTGGGGCGGTGTCAGACAGTTATAAAAACCTGCTTGATATGTACGTGATTCAACTGATAATCTGCGAAAACCTGAAAAAAAAAAACTGCAATTTTATTATCGGCAGGGAAAAATACCTAGTTTTACGCCTCTTTCACAAAGCGGCTAGTGAGAAAACCGGCAAGGGCGTGCGGAGGTACAGAATACGGGTAGTTTGTTTTTGTTTTTTGGTGGAGGGGTAGAGCCCACGGATTTTGAGAGGTTTCTCCTCAGACAGGTGGATTTTTAGCGAGCAGACTACACAGCTGGGAGAGGGAAAGACAGAGAGCAGGAGCGAGAGGGAGGCGAAGAGGAGGTGGACACTCACGGACACACAGGTCTCCGCTCTCAAAGTAACCCGGGCAACACTGCGAGCGGCGCCTGTACATGGTCCTCACGCCGCGCCGGTACGCCGTCTTGTAGCTGATCCTGAAACACACAGACAGGTGCAAGGGAGGAGGGGGAGGGGCTTATTTGCTGTGTCCTTGACGACGGCTCTTAAGTCCATGCGTCTTTGGTCTTATCTGCCCTCAGTGGGCCCTTGACAGTGATGATGTCACAGACACTGCCTCCGTGAGAGGGCTTTGCAAACCCCGCTCACTCCCTGCAGATCAGGCCCTGCACTCTGTAGCTAAGCAGGCCCATTAAACAGCAGCACACCTCTGTGAGCTCCGCCCAGAAGACAAATTTGGGGATACCTGACAACTCAAACATCCTCCTTCAACACCATATGCCAGCACTTATGTCACATTGTGAAACAGGAAGGAAGGCTAAACTAATGCAAAACTAAGTAAGTAAGAAGTATCTTGTCCCAACAGCGAAGGACATCTTGTGCTCCATTTTGGATTTCTGGGGGCGATTGCTCACTGCGTCCCTAGCTTTTAGTCAAAGTGTCAACCTTAATGCAACAATTAAAACTGACACAGAGACCTCCGAAAAATCTAATGACCACATGAACCAGACAACTGCAAATACCACTGACTGCCGGCCTCCCACACACAGGCCAATAACTATAGATTTCCTGTGATGGAAACATCCCTGGACTGACGGTTTTATGTGCACGTTGATTGAAGAAGCATTGGTGGTCTTTCTGCGGTACAGTGGACAGGATAGTGCTACACTAGAGTGAATTTGACTCTGAAATTGACATATTTACATACACCTCCCTTCAAATGCAAGGCAGAAGACGAAACATGAAAGTGGAGCACCTGTTGCCTACTAAACTGCCAATTAAAGCAAACGAGTATCCCGGCCATGTCGTCAGGCCAAAGAAACGGCTGAAATGTTGCGACCTTGCTGAGCTCACTTAACGTGGTCACCACCTGAGCGTGTCGGCTGGAGGGGCGTTGCCATGCCTACCTGTGCCTGGTACATTTGAACCAGTTGAGGATGTCGGTGCATCTGGTGTAGTAGATCTGGTCAAAAGGATGAGCGTAGGACTCCTGGACAGTCACCGCATAGCTGAAAGGACAGAACACACAGGAGACGTGGGAATGGGTGCAGGGACACAAGGCGGGAAAAGACCGCAGGCTGTAACTCAAGCTGCCGATGCAGTCAGGCCAACACAGGCCTGGACCGGCGCCTGCCGAAGCCGCCCTCAGCGACTGTAAGGCTGAACGGCTAACAATTAAGCGGCGTTCTTTTAAGGGCATTTACGACCGACAGGCCTGCCGCCATGCTCCTCTGTGTAACGGTTTTCTTGTGAATGAAGCCTCTCGGCTGTCCCTACAGTTATTCAGGAAACCGGCTCGTTTGCTTTTCTGGTGTCTCTTCAATGCAGCATCGCCTTAACACCTTACAATCACGACAGGGAGAAACCTTTCGTGTCAAAGAAATGCTCCGCTCTTCAAAATTAAATGACAACATCCAGAGTACTGTCATTCCTTTCAAACTCTTTTGAAAGGCAAAAATCTGCGAGTTCTTCATTCACAAATTTACGTTCAGTTTTAACGTTGTACTTTTGGTAAGTCTTTCTCTGGGACCTCAAGACGGGGTACACGGTGCGTGGGTTGTAAAACCACGCCCCATAAAGCCTAAGAAAAATAAAGCCAGATTTTTCTCCAAGGGAAATTTGTTTCTATCCAATAAGTTTACATGGCTTTGGAGAACCCTGTGGGCTGGTTATAAAATGCCATACATCAGGCCACACTTCTCTCCTTCCTGTTACATGAGAAGGCAATTATTCCTGTTTATTTTCCACAACTGTCCTGTCTCAGCAATTATTTTGGGGACAGGGCTGCGTGGTTGCTGTGATTGATTAAGTTGTGAGCAAACAGATCATTCTACCGGCGTGCTTCATTTTTCTACGTGCACCCCACCCCACCACACACACACACACACACACACACACGTACCCGCCCCTCTCTTCCAGAACAGGGACATTAGTGATGTGGGTTTTGTGGGATACTCCTCCGCACACAGCTCAGGGTCGCAATCATCCCGCCTCTCCACATTTTATAAGCCTTGGAGGTCAAATGACGCAGAAAAGAATGCTTCTTCTCCAACAGTGATTAATGTGTGCTTAACTTGAGGCCACTAGACTGGGGCTGGGTGTTTGATGAGGCTGTGGGACTGCGTTCAACTACAAGTAGTTCAATTCTTAGGAATTACAAGAATTTCTTGCACTGTGTATACATTCCAAACATTATGTGTATGCTATTAAGCACACAGCACTGTGGAGTTTTAGCAGAGCATTACATTATTATTATTATTATTATTATTATTATTATTAATTATATTTGCATACTTTCAAGAAACTCAAGGACACTTACAATGGTGAGGGGGAAACTCGCCTCAACCACAACTAATGTGCAGCACCCACCTGGGTGATGCACGGCAGCCATTTTGCGCCAGAACGCGCACCACACATCAGGGCTGCGTTCAGCCCAGACAAAACGTAGCAAAACGTTTATTTAAATGGAAACGGTGGTGCGTTGAACACCCTGTTATGTTACGCAAGCGTTGTAACTATGGCAGCTGAGAAGGCCACTCTTTGCGTTCTTTTCGAAGAATTTTCGGAGCCTGATGAAATCGGTTTAAATACGTGTTTAATACTCCAAAATATGCTCGATGTTACAGTCACTGCCCTTGCAGTCCAGAATAGCAGAGAACATCACAATCGAGTGAAGGGGTATGTGGAAACTGTGTCCTAAGTATAGTGATCCAACATTTGACTAGCATTTCAGGATGACAAGGCAAACATTTCAGGTGAGGTAATCCACTTCTTACCTTCGAGACTGTGTTACAATCTATAGGAGCTAATTATTTTATTATGAGTATTAGGCCTATCATTATTGCTGATCACTTGTTGTGATATGCTATTGTAATATTTACCATTATATATTTAGAGGAGTAGAGTGGAGTAGAAAAGTTTATGGAAGTGTCACTCCACAATGGTACAAACAATAGCAAAAGATACAAACATGTCTTCTAATGTCTTCAATTGTTGCATACACCAAGCTGCAGTTGACGCATTTGTAAAGGACTTTAGTAAGTTGGATCCATTGTGTCTTTTTAATACGGCGGGGTTTACTGTCGCCGTACGTCGCTGCTGATTGGGTAACACCTCTGACACACCCACCAAACGAGAGAAAACGTACCTCAAAGCCTGTTGCACACCGTTTCGAGGAAACATGTCGTTCAACCCGGAAACCGTAGCAAAACGGTGCACACCGTTTTCAGATTGAACATGGCCCAGTTGAGGTGGAGAGGGAGAGAACAATTTTTTTTTTTGCCAATTAAATCAGGAGATGATTGGGTGGCAGGTTGAGAGAGTCAAGCCAGGATACCGGGGACTTTGAGTCAGGACCTCGGTTTAACATCTCATCCTACAGCACAGTGTCCCCATCACTGCACGGGGGATTGGGATTTATTTGACCAGAGGGAAAATCACCCCCTAGCGGCCCACCAATACCACTTCCAGCAGCAACTTAGTTTTCCCATCCAAGGACTAACCAAGGACTAACCAAGCCAACACCTGCTTAGCTTCAGCCATTTGGTAGGAGCAGAGTGCGTGGTGGTACGGCTGCTGGGTCGGGGGCTTCTGCTCACCTCTCCCAGTGACTGCACACGTTGGGGTCATCTGGATTGAGAGCTTGTGTGCCTGAAACAAACCCCAGGAGAGTCCACAGGACCAGTGACCATGGACCGCCTCGCCCAGGCTCCATCTGAGAGAGAGAGGGATGGGGTGGGGGGAGTAGAGAGGGAGAGAGAGCGAGAGAGAGGGATAGAGAGAGAGAGTGAGCGACGGAAGTGTAATGATAGGCCGTGGCACTGCAGACTGAAATTGCATATTTCTATCATGCATTGTCATTAAATTCCACATTACAGCAGTCAGGCTTTATTAGGTTCTGTGAGCTCACCCTGGGGAATTAGTGCTTTATCTGTAGGGACAGGAGTTATGAGGAACTCACACTCACACCACTTCCTTACACATTTCAGCTTTTGAAGCAAAGACGTCAAAATACGTCAAAACAAGTAATTAAACCAGGTAAGACACTGGAGGAATGCTCAAAGTACAAAACGTGGCCGCCCTCCAGGAGACCTGCAGGAGAGAGGGCGTATTAAGGGGGAGTGCCCCTCAGAGCAGCTTCGTGAGTAGCTGGGCTATGACAGTGACATAGGACTTTGGCGGGTCGATATTTTAAATTGTCAGGGTATTTCATCAGGCCCGTGACAGCTGAAGAGAACACACGTGTGATGAATGGGTCCTGCCAGTGACAGATGTGATGCATGCAAAACCCCAGTATCCGCAGATTGCTATGAAGGGCGTACGAATGGCATACAAGAGCCGTATTAATTTGAGGAGAGCCGGCTGAGCAGTCTTTCGCACTGGCTGCTGAGGGAGCTGTGCTGCGCGTGTCATCGGAGGAGGAGGAGGAGGAGGAGAAGGGAGGTCCGATAGGCATTGAAATATCACGCTGACAGACAGAGTCCCCTGCAAGTGCGCTCCTCAGGAATGTTCGGAAAAGGAGCCCCAATAACTGCCAAACCTGCGGAAGCCATTCCGGCTCGGTCTTCCCTGTCACTGAGACTGGCCTCTGTCCAAGGGGCTGAAATTATCTGCAGGCAGATTCAGTGTGTGTGTGTGTGTGTGTGTGCATGCACGCATGTATGCATTTGCGTGTGAATGTATATGTGTATGTAAGCTTGCGCGCGCTCGCGTACGAGCGAGCGTGCGTTGTGTGTGTTTTTATGTATGTGTGTATGCATGCATGCATGCGCGTGCGCATCTATGGATTTGTGTACGCTCGTGCACACGCATGTGACGGAATGCGCGCTACCTGCGCCAGTAGAAGCTCTTCTCAGTGCACGCATGTGTCCTTAATTCATGAGTGAGAGAAAATCAATGGCGCCTCCGTTTTGTCCCTAAGTACCAGTTCATCTAAGGAGACAGAGGTCAAATTCATGTCCACTTCAGTAACAGACTGATTAATCCACTCACACAGCTAATTGGATACTGACACGGTATTCCCACCAAGCTTGCAAGTAATAGAGGACAAGGAGGAGGATTTTGCAATTGCAGCTGCAAACCCTTCAAACGCGTTTTAAGGGTAAATCTGTTCACTTCAGGCTGCAACTGTTTAAGATAAATCTGCAGCGCTTCTCAACCTTGTAAGTCACCTTTGTGTAGATAACAGAGTCTGAGACAAACCAGAGGCTGCTTTTCAAAAGGGTATTTATCACAAGATACATATTCACCATTGAGATCCAGTCTCCTGTAATAAGGAAATAAATCATCTTAGCATCTACAGAACACCTGGACCAGAAACCACTCAGTACTGAGGGCTGCCTCTCTCCAGTAATTAGAGTCATTAGGAGAAAGTACGTAGCAATCGTGTGGGAGGTGATCTGTCCTCGCATATTGATTTCTGATTGGTCCAAAACGCACACATGATTGATGGCTCATTTTTTTAAAAGCCACAATGAATGCTGTGAATCTTTGTGAAGCTTCAAGAGTATCCCAAGAGACCTCCGCCTCCGTTTCTGTTCTGTTGATGAAGGGAAGCCATTTTAGGAATGAATCATGATTAAGGCCTTTGAGAACAAATGACTTTGGACCAGTGTCTTGAAGGGGCGTTGTCAGCGTAGTAGAACGACTGATTCTAATAAGAGTCAACGGGAAGAAGAAAAGGAAAATCAGCATTGTTTAACCACTGAACAGCTCACTAGTTGATAAAGGGGAGGGATTTCAGGAGGAAACACTGGGAATGCCTACGGTGGATCCTGACTCACCCTGTGGCACTGTGGGGTCCAGGCCCTGCAGATCTTAAGAGTGGCTTTGTTGGACGGTAGATGAAGGCAGATAGTCACTGTTAACAGAACACTATCAGCCCCGGATAAACCTTTGCTGGATGCCTTAAAGCTGGACCAACAACGGGACGTCTGAGGAGCCATGCGGGAGACAGAGAGCAACAGTGAGTGTGGTTATATTACACTAATATTGATTTATTGAGTAGATGCTCTTATGCAGAGCAACCAACACAGCTGTGCATACACCAAGATCAGAGGAACACAACTACAGATAGAAAAAGTGATCATTACACAGGGTAAATAAACGGCCATTGTGAAAAACAATGCTGTAACATTATAAGATTAAAAAGCAGGAATAATCGTACTATACGCACACATGCACGCCCGCACATGCGGGCGCTCACACACACACACACACACACACACACAGACACACACACACACACAAAAGATGGCACACAGAATGATGGTCGCACGTTTTCAGGAGAATAAATCTGTAAGCCAGAGGCATTGATTAAACTCCATAGCCTCCCCCTAAGCAACCCATAAGCACTGAGCATATTAATCCACAGCTGTGAACAAATTAGGATGACAAAAACACTTCAGGAGATGCATAACTAAAGAACAATCTCTACTTACACATTTAGAGAATTGAAAGGACTCCATCGGAGAAATCAAATTAATGGCAGGATCAAACAGGGGAAATAAAAAGTTTTATGACACGGGACATAATAGAATATTATTTTCCATAACAGATGGACTGAATGATTAAATTATGTGACCAGAAATTTAAAAAAAAGAGGAAAGGGAAAGAATTATGAATGATTAGTTCATCAAAATCAAAAAAGACTAAATTGTCTCATCAATTAAGAATCATTATTTTTTATTCAAGAAACATAAAAAAACACTCAAAGGGGCATGGAGTGGAGAGCGTTGAAAAGAAAAGCTCGTTTAACAATCCGTCGCTCCATCTCTGAAGAGCAAACAATCAGTTTCCCCCATTTCCATGGTAATCTCCCACCCACACACTCATAGAGGTAAAAAGCTTGTGCTTCTTCAAGAGGATCCATGCTAATAGCACCCAGAGTGCTTTTCCAACTATTTCTGCGGCATGAGTGTGTTCTGTGCATTAATAATGCACAGCATGACAATGAAGAGCTTATTTTTGCCCTTGGCACTCTTTTCACCAGATTCAATAACGTCATTCTACCAGCACACGTGCAACGGGTCAAGCACTGTGTTTTCCTGACCTGGGCCTCGATGTGCTGTTTTGCATCAATAAAAACAAGTTTCAAAAAGATGGACGCCCTTTAAATAAAATCAAGGAACAGGTCATTCTTATGTTTCTACCATCGGAGGCAATAATGACCCCGAGTATTGGTCAGGCAGGCCTTAACAGAAAGGGCCGTTGGGGTCCAGGGAGGGGCATAGTGTGAGGGGACCATTAATAACCAGCACCCCAGATCCCCTTTTGTCTCAGGTTAAGCAAAAAGATTATTCTACACAGATATTTTGTATTAAATGAGTGGGCAATCTGACAACGTTGCGTTAACGAGTTAACAGTCAGGCCATACTGAGTCATGAAGTAAACTGAAATCAAAATCTAAAGCTAAACTGCATGAGACGGGCTACAAAAACTTTACTAAAGGTTTGCATGTACAAAATCGTGTGAAACTGTTAACACCCGCAAGAAATTATCCGAGGTGATCAACTAACGAGGTGCAAAGAGGACTGCATGCGTTAAAATGGAAAGATACGTAAATTTCTCATTTTTACGGGTTAGCCTGAATGAATATGCAAAATTGGGCGTCCCTATGTTATTTCGCAAAATAGTGGGAGGAGGTCATGCAAATAGATTACTTTAGCATGTGTAATGTGACTTCCTAAGCCCAAAAGCAATTTTGGGAAAGGTAATTGCAAGCGCATTTTAGTACAAATGTATTCAAAGACACGCAAGCAATAAGATGACGGTTGTCATTGTAGCAAGAAGTATACGTCGTAAGGCCACAGAGCAGGTATTTATTTAACAGTAAAAATAAATAGCCTACGTTTTTAATCATGGAGCAAATTGTGTTGCAGAATACGAGAGTATCTAGTATTTTAATCAAACAAGCAATACAACATCTATTATAATACACAGTGAATAACAAAGCAAATAAAAATGTTAGCAAAATAAAACCCATAATCAGATGGAAATGTGATTTAATGTGACACTAACAGCACAGTAGTGCTACTAAGTAGGCCATAGTTACAATCGTTTGAGTCCTGTAACTCCTGGCAGAAACTGAGACATCCAGTAAAACAGTTTGTAGTAAATACCAGCTTGTTCAGTTTAACAGTCTATACCTACACTGTAAAAAATATCATAAAAAAACAGCAGCAATGTTGCCAGTGAAAAAAACATTTAATGAAGGGGGGAAACTGTATGTATCCTGTTATTTAGCCGTATAAATCCTGTTATTTTATGGGATGACTGTTTAATAATGAGTTATTTCTGTTATTCTACATGACTTTGACAGTGTTTTTAAAAAGAAAAATCAGTGAAATCCTGTAACAGTACTGTGAAGAGACTGTTTTTTTAACTTAAAATGTTTGTAAATTTTTTTTTGAAACACCAGTCACTCATTATTTAACAGTCATCCCATAAAATAACAGGATTAATACATTTTTTTCCCATTAATTAAATGGTTTTTCACTGGCAACACTGCTGCCAGTCTTTTCAGCATTTTCGAGATATATATATATATATTTTTTTTACAGTGTAACCATTCCAAACACCCAAAATCTCTGGTTTAAATGTGGCTGTTTGCGGCTGGAGTGATTTAAATAATGATAAGTTGTAAATAAGTTGATCACCCGCAAAGTGTGAGATAACACGTGCAAATACTTTGGCTGTGCACGCAAAATAACACCCCTTATTTTTGGATCTTAAATCGACCCCTTAGTGTCAGACTACATTACCAAAGTAAAAAGCCAGGTTACAATAGGTTAAGGCTCACAGTCAGGATACAATGAAACTATATTTGAGTAAGAGAGAGCAATACTAAGTGATGAACTGCATTAAGAAATTGGTTTCTGTGAAAGAGTAAGATCAAAGTACTGGCAACTCCACTGCCGACATTACATTAACCATGTACATTGCGTGTTCAATCCAAATAAAATATCAAACGGATAAGCTGCAGCACGGAATCACTAGCTTCAGCAGCAACTGTAAAAATAAGGTGCTTGAAGTTTCTCCAACCTCACTGCCAAGAGACATGAAATATTGCAGGTAAGAGAGAGTGACATTTTAATAAGCTCTACCATTCACTGACAGAAAATCTATACAAATAACATTTTTATCAAACAAATACTACATTTGTTATTGCCAAGAAATGTTTAAATGTCCAGGATGTGCAGCATTCTGATAATGAGATGACATCATGGATTTGTTCTGTGAGAACATATTTTGAAATGAGGACATTGTCAGGGCCGGCGGGAAAGAGTGGGAAGAAGAAATTTTCAGAGCTGGTGGGAATAAAATTGGGAGATTTTCTGCCCATCAAGCAGCCCTATTTCACCTGTACGGACACTGAAACAAGGAATTTTATAGTGAAAAGTTGGCTCTTCGATTTAATTTATCTCCACTTCATACAAGCATTCCATTCAAGAAATCGAGTATTTGCATAAGTACACGGCCTCTACTACATGAAAACAGTAGCCTACACATTTACACGCCATTCACACGGCAGAGAGGGGAATTTTACACCCCATTTACAATGTTCCTTGTACTTTGGGCAAACAAAGCCCTGCCTTGTGAAATAAGGAAAGTGAATGACTGTTTTTGAAACGACAAAGATAAATGAAAATTTCTGCAGTGCTACGGCCCACCATAGAAGCCCATGTAGGCTACTACCTACACTTGCGCACTACTGTAGGCATATTCTAGATGTGCAAAGTGGCCACAGCTTGTTTGGTCAGATATGCAATTTGAATGGTTGCCTCCACGTGCTTCAATCGTGTGACTGAAGAATGAAGCAGAGTTCAGAGCAATTACCCGCGCAGTTGCAATTGCCGCGCCTGTGCGCTCCTGTGACTGCCGGCTGCTCTCACAGAGAAAATCCCACCGTGCTGCCGTTAAAGCACATTTGGGAGCCGCCTATGCTATTTTTAAGTGTTTACCATTTAAAAAAGGTTTATTTACTCACAATTATCTGAACTGATTTGAAGAGAGAATCACTTCCACTTCTGAAACGGTTCACTTCCTGAGCATGTCCACCAAAGAATTGGCTTGTGAACGGACTAGAGGCAGCTGCTTGGCTGAGCTCTCTGGGGCCCAATGCTTCTAATTAAACAAGGCTGTTATCAAGAAATTTATATTTACTCTTACGGAATTGGCCGTTACTATCCTGGGCTTTTACCGACCGCCACAAACATATTGAAGCCAACTAAATCCAATGTAGGCTATAGTTTAATAGTTACATGAGGAGTCCCAAACCTAATCCCCAATGGCAGTAGGCCACATTATTACATTATTTATTGGCTTAGTATGAATTATGACCCGGAGACGCTCACGCGCCTCACATTTTCTGTGAGCATGAATGGGCCTTCAAGTGTGAGTGCGATCTCGTTAACAGACATGCACCATTAGGGCCGTCTGTTAAATTGCACTAAGCGAGCGTCACTTCCTTCCTCCGTTTGATCGATGGACGTGTGTGTGTGGGGGCCATGTGGCAGGGCAGTGGGGGCAGACAGCCAGGCACTCAGGGGTCACGGAGCGCTGCCTATAAATATTGATCAGTCCATTTCATTTTAAGCAGATCACTTTTAATTAAAAGGTGGGACACTTGCTCGTTCGAAGAAGTCCAAGCATTAGTTACCAGCAACGCATTAAAGGGATAGTTCGGAATTTTGGACATAATGTCTCAATTACGACTTACCCATGATGTAGTTGATTGATGGAAATCATTTTCAGCTAATTCCATGCTGTTCCTTCTTTTGGACATACACACGTTGCTAATGCTAGCGCAACTCTAAGGTAACCGGTAGCATCCACTGCCAAACGCACTTAAACACTCCACAGTGCACCCAAAGCAAATAAAATACGACGACAGTCTATCGAGGTTATTTTGAATGTTTATACCATCATTTTTGAAGTCAAACTATCGACTACAACAACGAAGAAGAGCAACAAGTTGCAATGGCCATGTTCGCTCCGCCACCGTACTTCCACAGAGAATATAGGTCAGTACAAAGTAAAGGATTCAGTTTGACTTCAAAAATAGACTGTCGTCGTATTTTATTTGCTTTGGGTGCACTGTGGAGTGTTTAAGTGCGTTTGGCAGTGGATGCTACCGGTTACCTTAGAGTTGCGCTAGCATTAGCAACGTGTGTATGTCCAAAAGAAGGGACAGCATGGAATTAGCTGAAAATGATTTCCATCAGTCAACTACATCATGGGTAAGTCGTAATTGAGACATTATGTCCAAAATTCCGAACTATCCCTTTAAAGACGGCAACTTCACATTTGCATGGATCCCAGGAAACGCGGGTAAACTTAGAAAACTTGATTTTGTCATTACTCTTGCAATCAGCACAAGCCCTGCCCTGTGCGTCTCAGATGGGAATGGCGTGACCAAACATTTTCGTTCGTTTCAACAAGAGCATAAAGTTCTCAGCATGCGGTTATTCGTGCTGCGAGCGCTGATTATCGCGGCTGTCATAAATCAAAGCTGCGCAGCTGCTCCACGTCCGGGCACTTCAGAGCCACGCAGCGTCCGAGCCGGCCCACTAATCTCCGCCGCATATCTCATCTGAGTAGCCTATGCAAAGCGCCGACGATCGCAGCAGGGAAAGGGAGCGGTTCGGTGAGCCTGCTTATCGGTTTCTTTCTGTGAACAACCCCCACCTCGAATGTCCTAATGCCCCTTTTCCATAGCGCAAAACAGTTCAGGAAACATTTGCATCCGGAACTATTGGCAACCTTGTTAGTCGGCTACCTGGACTGCATTCCTTTTTCTGTTTCCACTGAACTTTGAAGAACTGCGATGATGAGAATTTTGGGTGATTGAGTGATAGAAAAAAACGACGTTTGAGCTGCTGACATAATTGGCACGCAACGCTGTAAACTAAACGCAGCACTCACTACAAGAATCACAAGCATGGAGGAGGTTGAAACCATCATCTTGTTCTGCACTGTTTTTTTTTTTTTTTTTTTTTTTTTACTGTTGTGTGAATTGTTGTTTGTTGCAGCTTTTCTCTGATATGTGTTTAGCAAATCTACCGGGTATTAAAAAATGGCGGTTGGTTTGCTCGGCATATGACAATTACCAGGAAGTTTCCGTTTGACCAATCAGCGATGTACAGGACAACTAGCTCCACCCCATAGATCCTGGTACCTCTCTGGAGGAGTAGCGAAATTTAGTTCCGAGAACTATACACGGCACGCTTCAGCTGGCAATGGAAACATAACAAACCAAAAACCCACTCCCTGGTCACTTTTGACTCCAGCCAATATAAGCCAAGGCAAAGCAGCAATATTAGTGCCATCACCAAATTAGACCACCTTTCTGATTGAAGACGACAGACGATCAGCTTAAACACGTTACATTGTTGCTCGAGTGCATTTTAAAGCAGTCTAGTGAAGCATGGAAGGAGGATGTACTACTACAGTAGGTATTGGGTGTTGGGCTGTTTGTTCATTAATGAGACGTGATTTACAGCGAGTTTCCAGCATGAGAGGTTCTGTTTGCCTTCAGTCAACAAAGTAGTTCTAAACCTCAAAGTGTCTTGGAGAAAACTAATTAGGAACGCAAGTACATTAATTGCAGAAGAGAAAATGACTGTTGCTGCCAAGAATGTGGAAGCGCGAGAGAATCTCTGTGGATGTTTTGGGGGGGGGGGGGGGGTAGTGGTTTGTTGGACTGATTCAGCCACTATATTGGGGGGGGGGGGGGGGCTTTACGCTGCAGCTGTGAAGGAGGATGGGAGCCGCGCGCGGGTTTATAATGACGAAATGCCACGCCACAAAGCGAAGGCACAGCAGCGGCGCAAGTGATCCGCGCCAACATCTCCACGGCGGACACACCTTTCTCGCCAAGCCGCGGGATGCTAAAAGCCGCCGTTTGTCTCCTCCTCACCTCCAGCTGGGCTCAATCAGGCTCCTCTGCCACCCGACCAATTACTCACTCCGTGAGTGTCAATGTAATAGGGGGATAATATGCCGTTGCTCATAATCCTCTGACAAACTAGAACAAATTAGAGCTGCGCTTCTTAGGGAGAGATAGTTTTACTTTCACAGTGGACACCCCTCCCCCCCTTCTGTGTCCGTGGAGGATTAGGCTGTCTGCTCAAAAGAAACAAAAAAACAAACATACACATTAAAAACACCTACACATACCAGTCCACTCCACTGCCCCAAGCCAACATCAATCTCTTTCCACAGTGTGGTGTTGGTGGTGGTGGGGGGTAGCGGCCTACCTCCTATACCACAACAACACACACACACTGAAGTAACACCTATCTTGTGTCAAAAAAACAACAACACTAGGACAGGACCCTAAGCTATCTGGCAGACAAATACGGTGTTTCTGTCCAAGGCAACTGTCTTGCAGAGCCCATAGAACTGACAGAGGCAACCCTGTTCTACAAAATTGGTTCTGCCAAGGTAAAGGAGTTAGGGATGGACAGCAAGCATGTTAGTCACCACACACACACACACACACACACACACACACACACACACACACACAATGCATGTTCACTGCTGTTTATCCGGGGGTCTCTGTGGTGCTGGCAGAGCTTAGGGAAGAAACAAACACAAGGCCATGGTCATGAAATGCTGAAACAACACTTGGTAATTGCCTTGGTAATTTTACACCCCAGTAGTCTCACACCTCGGCCGTCACCTTGTAACTCCGATTCCACGACCGCCTGTGTCTTCATTTATTTCATCAGAGCCTGACCTCCCAGCTGATGGAATGTGGGAGGCATTCTGGAGAGGGACTCATCCCAAGTGCTATACAAATGAGAATAAAAGAGCGCTACGTTTCAGCACGTCCACACACCTCTCACCAGACCTTGTACCCGGGAGATTTTTTAAAAGTGGCTCCATGAACAAACTGCAAACCGTTTAGGTTTACTTTACAGGCCTTGGATTTGCATGTTGACCAAACAATTGGTTTTTCATGGAGAAAAGCTAAATGTGTAAAAGAGGGACAGCAGGGTCATGTATCCCTTATTATCCCTTATGTTCAACAAGATCATTTACAAAAAACATCCATTCAAAAAGGTTTGGCAAATGAACCAATTTATCAACCAAATTATCGATTGCCTGACAACCTTATCCTGTGTCATTCATAATTTTACACAGTACTCATTAAGATGAAGCTGGATATGTTTTGCAGAATTTCAGGTTAAGAACCATGTCCAAGGGCATGACTAGGGTTGCAAAGGGAGGCAATTTTCCAGGTAATTTTCCGTAAGTTTTAGGGGAAAATCACCACTCACTGTAACATGCTTAAACAAAGCTAATAAAACACAAAAAAGCTGAAAAAAAACAAGAAACAAATAAAATGTGCTGAACAGGCCCAGGTCCTTCCTGGAGAGCAGGTTTCTGTGACATATGGTCCCATCACTGCCATTGCACAGCACCTTAGTCTAGATCAGGGGAAAGTTCTTAGAAGTTTGGCTAAATTGGAGGGCTGTGGAGTGCTGATGCCATCTGAGGGGCAGCAAAACAAATAAAGGCATCAACCTGGTGGAAGGGACTCTGAGTGTGAAGCCATGACCCCTGTTGTTTCAATCATTCTCCATATCCCTCCAACATCAGCTTCATCAGAGCTCAACAGGTCCCCGTTTGGTAGAACATACAGCAGAGTGTGAAACAGGCTGAGAAATTAAAGAGTTGAGAAGCTGGTGTCTATTCAGTCAATCTTGAAACTCTTTGAGCCCATCAAATATGACACCACACAAATTGAATCTGAGGAGGATTTTCCAGATTCTCCATAGTCTCCTTCTGAAGATGAAGCTAGCAGAGGTGTAAAATCCAGGGGTCAGAAAGTAAACATTACATTACATTACATTACAGGTATTTAGCAGACGCTCTTATCCAGAGGGACTTACACAACTTCTTATTGCATTTATCCATTCATACAGCTGGATATATACTGAAGCGATTCAGGTTAAGTACCTTGCTCAAGGGTACAACGGCAGTGTCCTACCTGGGCATCGAACCTGCAACCTTTCGGTTACAAGTCCAGTTCCTTAACCATTATACTACACTGCTGCCATGTGTTTCTTTCACCCATGAACTCAGACAGCTGATTTCACTAATTAGTTCTACCTCTTGGCTGACGGTAAAGCCACACAGAAAGCGGTGTGGAGCAGATTTCTTGTACGATGTCATCGCCTCCATTCATTTTCAATGAGAAGTGATTCCTCGTGTCTGCAAGGCAGGTTGGGATTTCTTGCGATGCGAAGCATTCAGACAAGACTGGGGAACGTGGCGCAATAAACAATCATATTAAAGATCCAACTTATAAATTGTTCCCCTTTTCAAATTTTATTTTCCATAGAATCCGATCAATATAATTTAACAAACAGTGTTTTAAAAATAGAACACACGCCCAGAAACGACCAATTGTGAGAGGTGAGGGCGATGCCAGGAGATTTCACCGCTTTCTGTGGGGCTTTACGGTGAAGAACTGTGCTAATTAGCAAATCCAGGTGATTGGAACAAAATACTGGGGAGGACTTTTACGTTCTGAATCTGGATTTTACACCTCTGGAAGCTAGTTGTGGTTGAGATAAATAATTTGCCTAGGTCAAGCAAGTCAAGTAGAAATTTTTGTTAAACCTTTAGTCTTTACCTTTACTTTAGTCAAAACATGAAGTTATTCCTAATACTAGTCGAAAGATTAAGTTATTCCTCATATGGTATTAGGAATAACTTCATATTTTGACTAAAATAAGGTTAAATAAGATCTAATGGTCTTAGATGGAAGGGAATGACTAAAATATATTTTATAACACAGAAAATGTTCTCCCTTACAAAGATATTGGCCTTCCAGCAAATTTGCAGCAAACCTTTGGCATTGTTGCCACATGTTTGCGGCAAGCTCATATTTTCACATGCAAATTAGCTTTGTGAGCACTGCCATTCACTTCTGGAAAAGGTTTTAGTTCACCACTACTGGCAAACTGACAAACCGGGCAACATTTTGTGGAAAACAATTTAGTTTGCGGCAAATGCGCTACATATTAGCTGCAAGTTTGCGGCAAACGATCCAGTTTTGTAAGGGTTCACATTGTGGTAAATCAACATCATGCTTGTTTGACACTTCTAAAAACCCATGGTTTTCTCCCTAACAATGTGTGAAAAGTATTTGCAGTGATCCCCCAAATAGGCCCAATACATAAAAGACCAAAGACATACTTACGATTTATGAAAAATATTGTTAACAGTATAAATTCCCAAAATTACCTCAAAATTTCCAAATTACCTCAAAAAGTACTTTATAACCCTAGGCATGACACTCCCCTGCTCTGGAATCCTGCCATTGACTTGCTCAGATCTCCACTGGCACCACACATACTGCGTCTGCGTGGATTGTTTTTCTTTTTGTGTTCTTTAGTTTTTTTTCCAGTTGGGCGTCGATAAGGACCATCAGTCTCTTAGTACAAACACTAAGGGTGACTCTCAATTGCAAGTCACCTGCCTTGCTGCCTATCCCTGTGTGAAAGGCAGTTTTTATCAGAAACATGAGAAGTGTCAAAAGCAAGAGCTGAGGTGTGGGATTCGTCTGTGGAGTGAAGCTGGCAGGGAGAGTGGGGTTTGTTAAATCCAGCAACCACTGGAAAAGCAAACCAGCACCTGACCTGTGGCACATTCAGCCCCCTTCTTATTGCTAATTAACCTCGACTGAGCTCATATCTGTGACTGAAAACACAGTGAGACTGGTAAATTGGGGGCAATGTGTTACATCATGGGACACATGGTACCAAGAGTGAGTCATAACGGTTACCCTCCAGAATAAATCCTGGCATGCTTGATTTGTGCCAATTGACATGTCAGTGGCTACCATTTCAGTGATTCGTCCTTGGTACGAAGCATTCTGAGGTTTGGCACGTTGCTCCTAGTCTACCTGTTCTGGATTTTAAACAAGGACACCCCTTTTCATTGTTTTTGAGCCTACAGCAGTCTCCATGCAGAGCTGCAGATTAATGATATATAACATCTCATCATAAAATGGAACACACATGGACCCAGAGTAGCAGAATGCTGCATCGAGTTTGATGGCACGTGTCCACCTAACTGTGGCACTCATGCAAGCATGCATCTGCTGGGATTCTCGCCATAATGTAGGGATGCATATTTTTTTAGACATTCAAATCAACTGCCTGTTAAGTGGTCAGGGAATTATTTTCAAAGTTTTTTTTTCTTTTTTCAAATCAATTTAAATTTTATTTATCTTTATTCCTTGAAGAAACAGTACAGCTGTGTGATAGACTGAAGGCAAATGGCCCTCGACAAAATGCAGATAGATTGACTGATAGACTTTAATTTCACACTGAAATTTTCAATGGCTCCCAAGACTGAATGTTCACTTAACCGAAACCCGTTTGCTCCCCCTTTAGTACTGTATGAGATGCCAGATCTTTGAGAGTAAATAGAGTAAATAATGATTCACTACAAATGCATCTGCATTAACTCACACTCCCAGACAAGAAATTAATAACAATACCATTGAATTATCTTAGGCTCTCCTTCCTGAATACTGATGTGAATGAATAATACTGGCCTATTCTTTTTTTTTTCTTTTCTTGTGGGGGCAGTTGTTTCTGCGGCTGAAATGTGATGAGGGTAGCAAGAAAATGGTAAATATT
Source organism: Synaphobranchus kaupii (assembly GCA_029718625.1). Classification (NCBI taxonomy): domain Eukaryota; kingdom Metazoa; phylum Chordata; class Actinopteri; order Anguilliformes; family Synaphobranchidae; genus Synaphobranchus; species Synaphobranchus kaupii. Next base: position 36,603,036 of record CM056388.1, on the reverse strand, counting down.
TGCAGTTTGAAGAAAAATTATAACAGCCAAGATTTCTAAAAGTGGCAAAGTGAAAATGTCATGTAGCATACTGTAACACTTTGGGTGGAAACTCACTTAGTGGACTAGTGAAAATGCACTAATGTACGTCGCTCTGGATAAGAGCGTCTGCCAAATGACTAAAATGTAATTTAATGGACCAGGTGTTTCATCTCAAGGTGAGAAGAGCCCACTTTGAGCTGTATTGCTGAAAAATGGACATGCCCTTTTAACATTGTGTCTTATTGCTATGATAATGTTGTGAGTCATCAGGCATAAACAAAAAGCACACCAGAGGTGTTCGGTTAATTATTCTGGTTAATTACTTTCTCCACCTTCTGTAACATGTCATTATGACCACTTCCTGCAGACACAGACAATTTAGTCATTGCCATAATGACTCAGTCACCAATTATGCCAGGGCAGCAAATTAAAAACGAATTGAAAGTAAGCATTACAAACTTTCTAACTTGATTCTCTCACAATAAATTATTTGTGAATAAAAACATTTTTGTCGACCTTTTTCCTCAGTTCGCAACCCCAGCTGAAAATGTGATGTCCTCCTAACAGGAGTAATTATAATATAAATTAAACATATGCAACTATTCAGCCAATAGCAAACACCTCAAACAAGTTATTTCACTTCTGGTTATGTGAACAGGAAGTTGCCCATACAGCATAGGCTACACAAGAGGCGCAATAAATATCTCCTGTCGATTCACATGCTCCCGACATGAGATTTATGACCCAGCTGTATTGAGAAATGGTTCGCCCCAGTTCCATAAGCAGCTGACTTGCCTATTCACTGATTTTACTGCTAAATCTGGTACCATAAATAGAGAAGGCCATAGACGCACCATTTAGAGATGCAGCCTACGAAACAGGCTGGTTAGAGCGCCGTTGTTCCCTACCTCTCCAAGAAACTGACATGTTGCCGCGGCGCTGCTGCAGAATGTGCCTCTCTCCACCGTGGAGTCCACCGTGGAGTCCACCGTGGTCGCCGCTCTAAAGGACCGCGGAGGATCCTTCAATCCGTTTTATTCGCGAGTCGTCCCTGAGCAGCGCGGGTTTTACTACACCGCCGTCTTCAGATCCAGGGCGCCACTCAACTCGCGTTTAATTTACGACGGCGACCGCCACCGATTGATTTCATGCCGCGGGGCCCGCTGCTGAATAAGCGATGGCGGGTTTTTAAGGTGGGGCCACGCAAAACTCTCCGCTGGAGATAAGAGGATCCATCACTATGATTGGCAGGCGGCAGGGCCTGGACTGCTCTGACTCACACCCAGGTCAGCCCCTCTGGGACCCTGCAGGGATACAGGACTACCGCTGAGGATCAGTGTACCCCCCACTAGTGCACACTCAGGAAACGCCCAGAGTACTTTATCCATTTACACACTACAGATTACGCACAACTCAAATGCATGGATGTGTTCTGCTGCAAATCTGGCTGAGTACTGTGATCAAGGATACTGTAGTGCACTACCCATGGTAGTGCCCAGACCTTTTGGTCACAAAGTCATTCAGCCATAATTTGTAAGCTTTCTGTGTGCAATTTAGAACCATTTTCTTTACCTCCCCTATCCCATATTACACAAAAAATAAATAAATACCCCCTATACAACAAAAAACTATTACTCAGCGGAGCAGATAAAGGCATGTGTCCGGACAAGAGCTGGACTTGCCTTGGCAAACGACAGCCACAGCTGGTTTTTGTCTCGAGTAAGTAATACGGAGTCTGGTCCCATAAACACAGACCTAATGCTTTTTGCTCTTCCCCCTCCCACAACCTGATAACCTGCAGTTTAAAGGCTAGGCCCAAAATTACATACAGTGCTACACATCATTAAAGGTCACACTCATAATATCAAACCGTATAAACATACTGTGCTATATGAGTTCCTGTGCCCTGATCCCTGCCATTGCAATCCATTATCTCACACCTTCACAGTGTGTTGTGAATACCAACAATTATCAGAGGGTTTTATTAAATGCAGCGACTCTGGTAGATGGATGCATTTTCTTTGAAATTTTGCCCATGGAGAAATGCATATATATTTTCATTCGAATACAACATTGTAATAATCTGCACCCAAGGCAAATGTTAACTTGTATTTTTACATATTATATTTGGATATACAGCATGGTTTTCGTGCAATTTAAGATGCGGCGAGTCACCAAACATGGTGAAAATAATTAAAATCTTTCATCTTTTTGAGTAGCCAAGCGAAGTGTGACTTGAATTAACGGGTTCGACTTTCTCTTTAGAGAGGGGTTTACTTTGTGAAAAACGATAATCCAGGTTAACACTCGAGAGAAAACCATAAGCAATTTCCATCTGATTGATCCCCAATGCAGGTTTCCAACAAATTAAGTTGCATGGTACTCTAGTGTGAGAGACTATCCAGTCCGCAGCTTAATGGTTTTAAAAGGAAAATATTAACAGAATACAAAGAGAGAGATTTCTTGTAGAGAGCAGAACTGTGTGACCAGAATAATTAATGCCCCCCAACAAGTTATGTGTTCACTGTCTATGTATATACCCAATTAAAACAGAGCAGTGTTGATATACCACGGTCTCAAAATTCCCAGTGAGATCACTGGCCAAAAACAAGCAAATGCAAAACATCACCAAAAAACAAGGGTTAAGGTAGATCATAAGATTTAAGCGAAAAATGTCACAAGTGCATTCAAAATAATAGAATCTAAACCAGATTCTAAATTCCTGCAAAATATTAAAAAATTATTATTATAATAATGAAATAAAAGAATTTGTATTTGGAAACCCCCTTTGAGAAAGTAATTGTGCTAATGTGCTAATGTGCCCATGCTAACTAATTTCTCTGTTCTCCAATGAATTTGATAATTGCATTGTAATCACATCCATTATCCACATTTTCTAACAATTAGCTGTTTTTCCCTTTGTTGATGCAAATCCAAAGAACAAAATTTATGGCTGAGGCAAAAAGATAGGCATAAATGATATGATCTACATTTTGTGCTTTCAGGAGACAATGTTTAAAAATGATGTGGGCCAGAGAAACAGTTTTTGGCTCATCGTGGTGGGTTGTGGACTTGAAGTTCTGTAATTTGAAGCCCTAATTTAGACTCATGGGACATTCTAAGCTGAACGCTCAGATTGGGGGGCTTCCAATCTTCCTGCACCGTTTTAGGACACAAAATGCAAAGACAGAACAGTCTGACTGCTTACTTTTCTCTCTCGGAGCTTATTTTACATTTGCTTGGCAATTGCCGCTCTCTCAGGTGAAAGTGTTGTGCCATGTAAATTTAAACCAATAAGCTGACAATTCAATTAGGTCCTAAATGAAAATGTTTTTGTTTTTCTTAGCACTAATGACAGATGCAAGTTGTCCCACAGAAACATCTCAGCGAGTGTTTTCTCTCGCTGTGTGGTGATGGGCGGGTCTGTCTGGAGGCCCGGGGCATATGCTAATGACTCTCCGTGGAGATCCCTGGCAGATGTGAACGGGCAGATCAGCAGTATTTGTAAAAAGTCACGGATTTCCTGAGAGAACCTCGCTTGTCATCTAGACAAACGTGGAACGGATTGATGAATCCATTAATGAGCCGGAGAGCGGGGGTGGGGGGTACGGGATGGACTGCTTGGCTCTGCAGTACTAAACCGCACTGCCCCACGGTGCAACACACAGGGCTCTCTAGGGAAGGTGATTTGGCACAATTGATTTGCCAATAACGCGTTTGGGTCAATTGCATTTCAGTTCAGTCAATTCAAGGAATTACGTGAAGTTAAATAATATATAAAAACCCAATATGCTCTATGATGATATGTAAATTAATTCATTTAATTTCAATTAACAGTGAATTTAATTAAAACTGAATTGACTGAATGTAAATGGATTTGACCCCAACTCTAGCCAATAACCTCTGCAAACTTTAATTTGAATATAGAAGGTTGTAGGTTCAAATCCCAGATGGATCACTGCTGATGAAGTCTTGGGCATAGAACCCAGGTTAAACTGATTCAGAAAAGGGCAAGCCATACAGTAAAATGTCCAGTATTAATTCAACTCTAAGTCCAATAGGGGACCATATGTACTCTGTAAGAGTTGATTTAACACTGAACATTTTACTGTGTGTACACATTTTTAAAAACACAATATGTAACCCTTATATTACTCTGGAGAAGAGAATTACTAAGACATTAAAAAAAAATTGATGTTACCTATAGTTCAGGTTTCCTCATGCGCCATTTCAGTAATAGCCCAGTAACCTGACTTACTACACACTGGAGCTGGTCAGACATAAAGCTATTATTCTCTTGTGGACACTTATTGAAAAGGGCACAGGCATTTTCTCTTTGTTATGTACCCCAAAGGTTCTGCAAACGTATTGCTACTGTGCGGCGCATCCACTGAATTTGACAGGAATGCATAGGACTCAAACTCCTCACAGACTGAGTCAGCGCTGTTCTCTAAAACACTTCTGCTAGCATTTGTTTGAACAACATCATTAAAATATAAACAAAATGCCGGGAACCGAGGAAAAACAAGCCATAAGAAAATAAGAATGACTGAAGCCTTTTAATGTCAGACGCTCACCCACCCTCCCATGGTTAAAAGAGTGTCTCCCAAATTCATTTTGGAAGGTTTAATCCCAAAGGCAATGGAGCACATGATGTCTTTGTTATTTATTGATTTGAAAGGAGGGAGAGAACATCTCTGAATGTCTCCTTCAAAGCCCTGATTTCCTAGAGGGCATAAAGTCTTCAGAAGGGACTCACAGATATGAAGAATAACAGTTATGAGGAGATACACGAGAACAGAGACAGAGAACGCATATAATGCTCACGATCTCTGGGGAAAAAGGGACACGTGCTTTTAATTGTAACTCCCAGCTCCTGTTCCACAGAGGGAAGGGACGTAAATAAGGACGTGGTTTGCCAGAACACAGCAGAATCTCGACCGAGAAAGTTCAGCTGTGCTGTACTTTCAAATTTTCATTACCTTTTGCTAATGCGGTTGCTATGGCTGCGGGGGTATTTGCTGGACCTATAGTGTTCAGTGTGGTTTCGCTAAAATAACATCTATCAGTCAGCTCGTCGGGGGGAAAAAAAAGCTTAATTTGCAGAATAAAGGTCGAGGCTGCCATTTCATTTTGGAGTGCTGATGGAGGAATTCGGCAGCAGAAATGAACTGTCTACGTACTTTGGCCTTTCATTCACGCACGACATGTTAAACATTGAAAATCTCAGTTTCTTCCAACTCAGATTCGATTGCATGTAGACTGTCAAGTATCTTACAACAAATTATTAAACTGACCTTTAACCATCACACTTCTAAAATCATGAGAAAGACTTCAATCAGCTTGTCTTTACAGTTCTATGACTGTTTATGTTGAGGGGGGGGGGGGGGGTATAATTAATTCAGCCATATTAACCCACATTAATCCTCCTCATCTTCGCTTTCTGCTATAAAATAAGAGTAGAGGCAGACATTAAATTTATTTATTTATGTAATGCTGGATTACGCACATTCACAGACTTATGTAAAGTACCTAATAAGGTACAAAAGCTACAAAAGGTAAGGTTCAAGCTACAAAAAAACTACAAAAAACTTTCAAAAATGCATAAAATATGAATTCCTGGCTTCTTTCTTTTCAAGACTGTTAATGTTGTATTTTCTGTATGTGTATTTGCTGTGGTGGTGGTTTAAATGCAAAATGGTCCTTTATTTGGTCTTTCTTTCTCCTCTTTTTGCATCAAGCCTTATATCTTCTGAACACTGTTCACCATTAAGGCTTCAACATTATGAACATGTGTTCACGATTAAGGCTTGTACATATACTATGAACACTGTTCACCATTAAGGCTAGTACGTATATTATGAAAACAGTTCACGATTAAGGCTTGTACGTATATTATGAGCACTGTTCACCATTAAGGCTAGTACGTATATTATGAACACTGTTCATGATTAAGGCTTGTATATTATGAACACTGTTCACCATTACAGCACTTTGGTCAACGTTGATTGTTTTTAAACGTGCTTTATAAATAAATTCGACTTGACTTGATTAAGGCTTGTAGCTATGTATATTATGAACGATTTGTGAAGAAGCCGGCAGATACTTCAAAAAATGACCGTAGCTCTGAAAATGTATAAAAGTTTAGTTACAAACAAACCAGAAATGCAGGCCATGAGACTTTACATATTAGTAGGACATTTGCATCTACCTGTTTGGTGACACTATAAAAAAAGCAGGGAAAACTTTTGCTACAATACTGCCCAAAATTAGTTATTTAATTAGATCACCCCCATTAGTCTTAAATTGGCCACTATTAGACACACCTGGGAACATTCAATCAGTTACCTGAAATACACACCACACACTAATCCAAAATTCAGCTGATGAAAACGATGAAGGGCTTATTAGACGTTTGAAAATAAAATTAAAATGTATGGAAAAACCCACAGTGAAGGCTACTCCTTCACAACCATTCTGGCTTGTATATTTTCAACACTGTTCACCACCAAAATCATTGTTTCTCATGCATTTTTTATCGGAAAAAAAAGAGAGAAACAAATACCTCTGGTGGAATGTGGCCATCTCATGCACTCTGCCCAAACTGCTGGGTCTGGATCCATTACTCTTTTGAGAAGAACTCAGCAGAAATAACAAGGTAGTAGCCTGCAGATACATTCAGAGGGCACCAAAGGCCTTAATACATTGGTACTTTGAGGCCACACAAATGAATTACAAAAGGCAGGAAGACTCCTGCTGTCACAGTTTGTGCCCCTGGTCAGGTTATGTCTCTTCTGGAATTTAAAAGCCCTTCCCCGCCTGCGTGTCGTCCATATTTTGGCTTTCTGTCAGCTCGACCAGAGACCCAGCTCCTCAGTGCCCTAATGCCATATTCCTGCAGGAGAATATGTCAATGAGTTTTTGTGTTTGTGTATGCTTCTGCACTGTCCTATCCTACAAAAGGGAATTATAGGAATTAACAATTACTGCCCCTCCCCATACTTTTTATCACCACTGCATTTATTCTTTTTTTTAAACAAAAACATTAATTTACATAATTTATCAAATTAGGTGTCTTGCTTGAAACGATTGTTTGATTTTATTGTATTTGTTTTAAATTTAATTTTAAAAGTTTTTAATGATTTGATCTTCTGGCCTGCTGGTTATTACAGACACGAAAGACGCCGTTGGCATTGAATAGGATGAATAATAATAAAAAACAGGTCAGTAAAATAAACAGAATATATCAAAAGCCAGGATTTAATGTATTTGCAAAGATGAGTGTCTGTCTTGTGAAATTGCCAATGATTAAACATGTAAAAATGAAATAGCCTACATATTGGCATATTGCTCCAAAATTATAAATATGCATTATATACAAATAAATAGCTAGTTTGCTATTTTTTTTTTCTTTTAAGAAAATTTTGCCACCCAACTGTGGCACCCGGACATTAAATACAATTCCCACCCCGACCTGTAGTCTTCAACTGTCTGCAACCACAGCCGCCCTCCATGTCTGCAAACCAACCTGCCAATTCGGGAGAGATGGGACATCCACGGTTCTCCTCACAAACATGTACTCTCTAACAGCTGCTTCTTTTCGCTTCGCAGACCGCAGCTAAGCTCGCACAGAGGCAGTATTGGAGGAGGGACCTTTCAGATGCGGTTTTCACGTGCAGTCTTATGAGCGCCCTTATGGGCCAGCTGGGGTTGCTCAAAAGTGATGAAACGCGGACCCCTCTGACTGAACCCGCCCATGCCCCGGACGACGCAGGCTCCAATTGTGCATCGCCCTGAGAAGCTACTGGCCACAGTCGGCACCGGCGCGGTTCGGATTTGGCCAGAGGCCGTGAGTATTTTCAGATTTCTTAGTATGAAAGCAAGGAAAATATAAGCAGGCGTGGTATAAATTCAAACACCACGGGATACAAAATACTGTACTTGCCACTGAAATTGATGCACACCCAAAATGGCGATACATTTGTCCTTGGAAATTCAAACGGCTGTATTCCCCACCCTGCATTCCTTCATTAATCAACACTAATTAAAAGCATTGATCCTGCAATGCCCTGGGATTTCCAGCTGAAAGGGTTTACTAGACTGTAAACTGCAGACATTACAGACGGTCCTACATACCAGAAAATTAACTGATTGCTACATTTGCCCTTGGAGATGAACAAACCGCTCTGAGAAATTTGACAAAAGGCATTAAAGATGCGTTCTCACTTCATTTTGCTGAATCATAATAAATACGCAGGAGGAAGGGTCGACACAGCCCTCCCTTCTAATGCCACTCTTCCGTCACTGAAAACTGCCATGAGTTCTCCAGGAGCATAACATTATTTCAGGACGTTTGAATTGATATAAATATGTATGGGTTTGCCTTTCACATCACATGTAGAGGGAGATGACGTCAAATTTAAATTGAATTCGCAGCAACTTGAAAGGATCAATACATGTTTCAATCAAAGGTATAATAATGGCAGTATGGCGCAGGAGATTAGATTAGGCTACTTAACTCTGCATATCATTTATCATTTAATTGACTGGTCTGCATTCTGATCAGATTTGGACCAATTTTTATTGTTATTTATATAATTAATGCTTATTTAATAAGCCATATAAACACACAGGATTTGTGTCTGTAAGATATCACATAATCAGCTTTGAGCTGATAATGTTATAGATACAGTAGGCTACTTTGGTATAGTTCATGGAGCTAACGCTAACAGTATAGTATAACAGTATAATCTGTAGCATATGCAAATGTTACTAATTATGTTGTGCATCATTCATTTTGGCATTTTCTTGGGTGAATATAGGCTACAATTGTTTTATTTTGGAAGAAAAAAAAACAGATAGCTGACTGATGAACCTTTCTGTAGATAAAGCTGTTTAATTAGGTTAAAAGCTTGTCTTCAGATCAGAAACATTACTGCATTGCAAAAGTGCAATTATGACGAACACCCCCTCGGTCAGATTGCTGTAATGTTGTTAAAGATCCCAATCGACACACATTTAATGCAAACACATACACACGGACGCATTATTTTACTAAAGAAGTCAGAGTGTTTACTCATTGCAAGACATGTAAAAACAAAAATTGGTCAAACTTCGCTGTGGTTTTTTTTCAAGATGGACCGGCCTACTCCGGTGCCGCCTAACCATCCAGGTGCACTGCACCACTTGGGTATTCTCCAGCAGGATCTGTCGATGTGATGCTGGAATGACCACAGCACTGCACCGTAAAACAGTCACAGAACTGGATCTCTTCCCAGAAGACTCCGAAGACTCGATAAAGTCTCTGTGCATAATAACAGTGTAAAATAAATTGCACTGAATCATTTCCCCAGTAATGTTTATGAGGTTTCAGTGTACTTCTGTCCTCTATCAGTAGGGCAAAAAAGACCAATAGGATGCGACTCTGGCCACACTCTAAATGTCCACCCAGTCTAACCGGGAAGACGGTTGAAACGCGTAATTAATATCTCTTGTTTGGTTAAAGAAAACGTGGCCACTTCTTCGAAGAATCTCATTAGCTACGATACGGTGGCTACCTGCTGAACCAAAATCACGGATCAACTGTCAGAAAACAACAAGACTAGGCTACCACTACGCCCGTTTTCCGCGGGGCACTGTCCCAATTCTAAAGAAACACAGCGGTTATCCTCCGCTGCTGAAATCGAATCCTTAATGTTCATCCAAAGAGTGCCTGTCAGGCTGCGCGCGTAGGGTACCGAAAACGTTCTCAAGCTGTGTGCATAGGCCGACACACAATCAACACGATGGAGCAAATTAAACAGGGATGATTAAAGGAATAAACAGTCTATGCTGAAAGATAATTACCCTCCACCGATGTGATAGCTCATGTACACCAGGCAGGAAATCTAAAAAGCAGGTGTCTCAGCTAGTCCCTGCCACCGTCTCCCGAATATGCTAAGCAAAGCAGGTGTGATGACACTTAGTGCATGCTAACGCGCCCTTCTGTGGACCTTTTTCTAAGAGCCATTGAATCGCATTCAAAACGGCGCATGAGGTCTTAACGTTTAGTTTCTCGGACTTCCTCGTCTTATTTGCGTCATTTTAAAGACAAAGCAAATGGCATAATACTCTACAAAGTGACACTACACCGAAGGTTCGGGGCTCTGTTACTCTTTCTTTCTTCCTGTTTTAATGAGTTTATGGTTTCTTTTTTTAATAAGGCGTAGACCTAGCCTATACAACTGATTAAAAAAAAAAACTGAACGCGGACAAGCACTGGCTGTGCCTTGCACTACTCATCCATCTAGTGGTGGAGGAACGGACGCAGCTCGAATTCTTAAAAATCCTATAATGCAATCGGGAGATCAATATTGATTATTTCCTCATACTCTCTCTGCTTTGAAGGACATAAGCCTCTCGCCTCATCGAACAAACGGATACCCTGTTGTCAAATTGAATCTACATCCATAAATTTCGACTACCACTTGCAGATTTGTCTTTAGAATATTAGGCTATTTATGGTTGAAATTAACGATAGACTAGTCTGTATCTCAGGAGACAAATGGGAAAAATGTTATTTGTTAATGCCATGTTAATTGCTATTTCTACATCTCTGGGCTAGCCTAGGCTACTATACAAAATATCAAAATTCGTCATGACTTCACTCTGAACACTTGTTTCAGTTAGGCGCAGTTTAACGGAAGTAGGCTATTGTAAATTACATGACGCGAGATATGGGTAAGCTAGACTAAGTTTAATATTTATTATAGCCCTATAAATGACAGCGGCGAGTAGCCTACTATTTATTATTCCTCGTAAACGTTTCGGCGTTTCATGTCAATAGGCTAGGTTCAGCCTGAAAAGTAGGCTAAGAAGTTTGTAACCACTTTGTACACAACCTGTCAGTAGTCAAGGCTATTTATTGTTCGACAGTGTTAAATATTTAATTTCACAACAAGGCCTTAATGTTATTGCCAAATTCCACGCACGTGGTCTTAGTGATCATCAGTAGGCTAATTAATGTAACAGGATATTAAAATATGAAACTATTTTGCCTTAGGGCTGTATTTTCTCTAAAAAGCCATTCGTCATTCAAAAACCTATAAGATGACATTGTCTTAGGTTCATGAAGGACCCCAGACAATTAGCAGATGGAACATTAAAATTGTCCGTTTTTACAATTAAGGAAATGTGTATCCATTTAATTGTTCCGTTGGAAAGCATTCCCTTTGGAAATCCACACACACGATGCCAACGGAAGCTATGGACTAGGCTGGTCAAAGCACATGTTCACTTAGCTAAAACTGTTCGTAGGCTACTTTTAACCCCCAAGACGTCACCGCAGTCCTTGTTGATTATAAATTCTGTCGATGGTAGATGTAAAACTAATCCTGCTGACACTGGCGTTTTAAACACTTCTGCAGGTCCCCACGATGAGGTTGATTAGCATCACAGCTTGAATCTCGCACACAACTAAACCCGTATCATAAAAATTACCTGTTTGGTTCTCCACAATTTAAATTTCCCGATTAAGCCTAGGCTACATGGAACCGGGAATGGCTTTGGTGCAATATCAAACGGGATAGCAAACGCTCCTGTAATCTGGACAGACACAGTGTCGTAAATTTACTTGCGTCCTGCAAGTCGTGACAAAATACGCATTCTTTACCAAGTAAACCACATGTTGTCGAGAGACCATAACGATTTATTATAACCTATGTGAAAGGTACGATCATGCAGCTAAAATAAAGTGTGCGTACAGCTGGATAAAAACTTATTCAGCGTGAGAAATGCGGCGATGTAAGTAGCCTACCAGCAGAACGCAGAGCGGAACCATAGCCTTCCAAGAATAGCATAGCGCAATAAAATAACAGAAACCCCAGACAATTAGGAAAAAATACAACATAGGCTACCCTACCTTTTTCCGACAGGAGTCTTTCACTGTATGCCCCCAACACCTTGTCAAAATTGGCAAACAACTTTGACAAAAATATTCCGCACTTTCTACTACTCTGAGTAACCTCTAGAAACCATTGCGTTTATTTAAAATTGACTTTCAAATTAGGCTAGGTGTTATAAGGGTAGCAGAAATTCTCTGTCCACGCAATGTATCCTCACCTCCGGTTCTCCGTATCTTTTCTGCTCTCTGACAGGAGCGCGGCCCATTTTAAACACCAGTGATGTCACGTGCACCACTGCCGAAGCTGCTCCAGCATGGAACCCCCATGTCAAAGATTTCATATCGTAACCAGATATCACATTACATATTTTAATTTTTAATTTTATTTTTTTTAAATGTAATCGAAACTGCAGCTTTTCATCTGTTATCATCTGTTATTGTCGCATACATCTTGTCAATCGTTTACAATAGCAGATGCATTAAACGCCTGTAAGTTCTGATTGCTTATAATGGGAAATAAATAAAGGTTATTTACATAATACAGAATACTTGATAGATTAAGAAATGTTATTTTTTTGCCTGTATGCGTCAAAACTAACTTAAATGTAGGTCTATACTTGAGGCAAATTTTATTTTACAGACAGTAAAACAGAGGTTCTGGAAATATATAATTTAATCACAAGGGGGAAATTTTAATTGCGGACTGTGACAAATTAGGCCTATGTCTTTAAAAAAAAATGTATCAAAAAATTTGGTTTTGCAGTAATTGTTCTTTACACATAATAGACTATAAAGCAAGTTTAGCAACGCACGTGTGCTGTTTGCACATTTTAACTCTTGATTAGCAGGGTTAAAGTTAAATTAGCCTATAGAGTGTCTATTATTTTGAAAAACTTTGCCACTGGTAACAGAATCTTCACTCACTCACTGTTGCAATACCAACCACAAAACACGAAACAAAGTTTTCAATTGAAAATGTTTTTCCATGTTTGACCAATGTTCACCTTCTCAGAAAAAAATATTATGTTGTCACCTTCATATATATGACTAATTTGATTACATTGCGACAATGCTACAGGCCAAGTAGCTTGCTTCTTTAAGTTGGCTATTCAGGAGGACGGAAGAATCATGTCCTGTGTGAAAATTTTTAACATAAAACTAGTACATTTTCATAGTTTACATATGTATTTGTTAATAGCAGTAGCACATTTTCCATAATCTGGTTCTCAGAATAGCCTACAGAACATAGACTTACTGACAGTGTCACACGCTGGCGTGAAAAAAACGGTTGCATCACATTAGTAGCAAGAAGGTGCCACTACCATTCATGTATTGAAACTTGATTATTGAATAAATTGCCCTTTGACACTGCTAAACCTGGGAAATAGTAAAAGGAAAAAAAATTATGATTTCAGATATACAGTTAAAAGTATTGGGACGGTGACAGTTTTTGTTGTTTTGGCCAGTTGGACTACTCAATTATTATTTGGGATGTGAATAATTGAGACATACAACATGGCTCTAAATTGTGTCCCCAAACAAGAATGTTGTTGTGTCCCCAAAAGTGCTCCAACATAAAAAAAGAACTTGGAATTGTGTGACCCAGGGATGGTTGTGTGGCCCTATAGACAACGGCAGTGTTTATGCCAGGAGACGGTTCTGTATAGTTAAATGCAAAATAACTGGGACGGTGAAACGATTCTTTTTGTTTTGGCTCTGTACTCCAGCATGTTGGATTTCAAATAATACAATGAATGTGAGGTTAAAGTGCAGACTGTCAGCTTTAATTTGAGGGTATTTACATGCATATTGGGTGATCCGTATAGGAATTACAGCCAGGGGCGCAAAATTAATGGGACAATTGACTGCTCAGCTGTTTCTTGGCCAGCTCTTTGTTGTTGCATCATAAGTTCATGCACAAGAAAGCTAAACAAAGGTCTAGAGTTGATTCTAGATGTGGAATTAGCCTTTTTGGACTGTTGCTGTTGTCTCTCAACATGGACTACATAAGCGTCAGTGCCAGTAAAGCAGACTCAGAGGCTTCACCACAAGATGCAAACCACTTGTAAGCGTCAAGAACAGATCAGTCAGGTTTGGGTTTGCTAAAAAGTACATTAAAAACTTTCTAAAGTTCTGGATCAAAGTCTTATGGACAGATGAGACAAGCATTAACCTGTACCGAAGTGATGGAAAGAGGGAAAGTGTGGTGAAAGAAAGGAAGGGTTGCCAATAAAAAGCCTCTACTGAGGGCAATCAACACAAATGCAAATCTTGAGTTTTCTAAATGGCATTGGAACTTCAATTTAAACCATAGGTATAATAAGAAGCTGGATTACTGAGTTAGCTGGATAACATCACTGAGTAAGACCCAGAACCCTCCCAAATCTGGAGCATGGACTGAAGTAAAAAGAGCTGTTCCAGGTTTTTTTTTAGTGCAGTTATCCAACTCAGTAATAACTGTTTCGTAGTGTACCACCCTGGTGTTGTGGTCAGATGTGACCAAAATAAAGCGTTTTGCACATGCACGTTAGTGGTGGGTTTGGCATCATAAGAACAATGCTTACGTTGAAAAGAGCGTCATACCTATGGTGAAATTTGGTGGTGGACACTGGCGGCGGCTGAGCTGAAAATTGGCAAGGCGGACAAAATCCCTTTAACTTATTGGTCTCAAAATGTTTTCAGTGATTTTCCTTGATTAACAATACAGTGATGAATTCATAAAATAATCTATACCATCATATATAACAGTTCTCCACAATTAGGCTATTAAGCGAGTAATAAAATTATTTTTCTTTGAATCGTATTATTGTGCACATTTTATCGATATTATTTAAAATTGTGGATATATGTAGCCTACTCCTCATTCTCTGCACCACACTGGAAGAATAGGCCTATTCATGGCAAATATCTGCAATGCGCAGATTTTGTAAACAATCTTGAAGTGTAGGTTTTGTTAGATAGCCTTTATAGCCAGTTAACTGAAAGCTAATGCGGTAGCTAGAGTGGTGTGTCTTTTTTCATTAAGTGTATACTTGGTGATAAAAAATGATTTTTTATAAATGAAATGTATTAGTTAATCTCCCTAACATGATGAGAAGGAAGAAGCTGTGTGTTTACCTGCCAATGGATTATTCAGAGATCTGAATAATCCTGTCCATTGATTATTCAAACCTTTGGCATGCTTGTTAATCAAGCGAAATTAATTAAAACAGGTTGAGACCAACGATCAGTTTAAAGGGAAGTTTTCCACCAAGTCTATTTTCAGCTCACCAACCGCCACTGGTGGTGGATCTTTGATTTTGTGCAGAGGTTTTTTTTTTAGCTACTGGTCCTGGGACTCTGGTTAAAGGGGCAGTTCACCCAAAAATTACATTTTGATATGTTTCTTCATGCCCGGAGTGCTATCTATCCATCCAGGTAGTTTCGCTAAAACCTCACTAGTTAGATATTGGCTGCAGCTCACTGTGATATCACCCTGATAGAACGGACCTCAATGGGTCCAAAGGTTGTGGTGCTCAAAGCGCCAAAAATGTACATTCAAAAAAATCAACAGCAACATCTCTTTCCAAATACAATGACAAGGTTACTCACAAACATCCACTACTTTCTACCAAAGTACACAGACTGTGTAAATGTACCTGCGCAAAGTATCAACCCAGTATTCTCGGGTGCACTGTGTTGTATAAGCCCCAAAATACTGGCGTGCTTTGGTTAAGACTTTTTGCGCGTATATATACACAGTTAGCGTAAGTAACTAGCGTAACTAGTGAGTTCTCAGTGAAACTACCTGGATGGATAGATAGCACTCTGGGTACGTAGAAACATATCAAAATTATTTTTTTGGGTGAACTTCCCCTTTAAGGTCAAAGGACCAATGAACTCCAGCAACTACCAAACATGTTCGGCCAAAAACCTGGTTCCGTCTGCCAGGAAGCTGAAGCACAGCCTCAAATGGACCTTTCAGTAAGATAATGATCAACAAACAAATGGTTCTCCAGATTTGAACCCAACTGTAAATTTGTATTTTTGGCAGTATGAAGGGGAGGCAAATTACCTTTAAAGATTTTGTAGGGCAGAATGGACACCAATTGTCCCCAGTCCCATAAAACACCATAGAAGATGACTCAATAGTATTGCCATTGCTAAAGGAGGGTGCACCAAGTTCTGAAAAAGGGCGTGAATATTTGTGACTTGTTTTTGGGAAATTGTGTTAGTGTATGAGTGTGTGCTTGTATTGTTTTTTTTATTTTTTATTTTAGCTTAACTGAAGAAAAACATCTATGTTGAGATGCTTGAAATAGTGACAATTAGTCATTGCCATGCCAGGGGATTTTGACTATTGCGCAACCAGGTGTTCACCGGTATACACTGTCCACATGGCAGGTCAATAGTCCAACTAAATATTCAAACATTGCAGATTGTGTATATGCAGTCTTATAAGAATAATGCAAGCTACAGTTACAAGAAGGTCTTCATGTGTTGTCAATTCATGTGTTACATTTTGCGAAAGTGCAGTGGTCTTGATGTTGGAAAGTGGTCCTGATTTTCGACGGTCCATGAAAATAGACCCGTTTTGTCTCCCGGACTAAATGCAGATTAACCACTTTTATGACAAGACCAGCCACAAGACTTTTATGACAAGACATCCCTGGCAGATCCATCACCAAAGCCTTATTATGCTGCTGCTTGCTGAACAAGGTGAAAAAAGGACCAGCCGGTCTGAGTGTGTTATCTGAAGTTTCTTTCTTTCAGCGTACGCCCATTCGCTGTCAAAATAGGCCCCTGAACGTCCTTCATTATACACTAGGAATTATTTTTGTAAACATAGCTCCTGACAAATTTGATGAATAGTGTAAATAAAATCCCTGTGAGACCCTTGGATGCCTGTTGGTGTATTTATGTTGTTTGTTTTTGCTTACTGCTCATTTTAATCCTTGCATCATTAATGTGATGAGGCTTCATTTGAATAATATTGTGAATATTTGGATGAAGGTGTGCAGAGGTCTTGCTGTGCTGGTAATTACTATGCTCCCTTCAACGTACAGCACAGGAGACACGGTGTATTCACAAGATCTGCTGAATAAGGGAGACTTCATATTTCAGCCAGCTGTCACACTTTTCTTGTTTTTACACGTTTTATCACTTTCCTTAAAATGTTCAGATAGGCATGTCCAGGTGTCTATATAATTGAGATGCTGCGTAAACGACATACAAAGCGTTGGTTGGGCAGCCCTCATTTTTCAGATACTTCAAAAGGTTGAACAGGTACTGACCACAAAGCAGAGGAAATTAAGAAAAGCACATGCTTACTGTTAAACAGGACGTTGTTGCCTTCCCATTAGCTATGACTGCTTAAAGTTACACTTTTTATGCCACATTAGGCAACAAGCTAAGTAGAACATTTAATGGAAGTTCTCTGTACTTTCCATAATAACATTATATTCACAAAAAATATCAGCTGCAACATATTTTATCTTGTCCTCCACTTGTCATCCATTTTCTAGTATCTTAGTAGGGAATGAGCAAAATGACTTCTTAGATAATGTGTAATGACTGTAATTAGGCCTTGTGTTTTTCTGCCAGAAAGAGGCTGTGAATGTCACTTTGTGCCAGGAGAGAGTGTGAGGAGCTACTTAAATTAGATTATGAGCATTGTATGAACACTTTGTTCCTGCTTTTAAGACAGCTTGCTGACCACAAAGTGAAGGGCTAAGTCCCAATGCTCATGAAATATATAATTTAAATAAAATACATAATTATACATTACAAAGTGTTAATAATCCTGTGACCATCTTATGGGGAAGGGGGTGAAAGCTTTTACTGGAATTATACTTTTGAATGCAATGAGAGATGGCTATACAGTACAGTACCCTCCAAAATGATTGCTACCTTTGATCTAGATGAGCTGTATAAAGTAAATAACACAGAAAATGGAGGAAATTATATCTGAAGACTGAGATGGCCATTGCAAAGCAGTGATTTTGTGATTAATTACCCATTTCTCAGTTGATTTTGGGCTACGATTGGGATCATCTTTGCTGAAAGATGCATTTTAGAGAGGTGAGAATGAGACGGGAGGAAGAATGTTCAGCGGCAGAGAACTAATGAGAGGAAGACTGGGGGTGAGAGAAAATGAGGGAAAGAGAGCGAGTTAGGGGCAGGAGCACAAGTCTGCCGAGACCGGCTCTGTGCAGGTCCAGGGGGCAAGGACGAAATCTGGCCAGCACAGCTGGGTATGAGCTTAAGTGTGTGTCAGGAACAGTCGGGCCACGTCCGCTCTAAAGGTCTCCAGTGCCTGCTTGCTTCCCGAGTGTGAAATGAAATGAAGTCTCTCTCCAGAGGAGCGCAGATGGTTCTGGACCATGAAATGGAAAGTGGTGGATCGGTGCTGTAGTGTTCCCTAAAAAGTGCTTGCAGGAACCTTCTCTGCATCCAATTACCTTATATGGCACCTTGTGCATTGTGAATCTGCCTCAGTATGTTGCAATGTGACCCCTGACCTTCACTATGATCACGTATAATTTTGCATATAGCTTAGGATGTCCAGCCTATCAGATATCCTTATCCAATGTGACATAGCTTACCCATTTTTTTAACATAACATCCATTTATACAGCGCAATATTAATTTGAGCCTGGGTACAACTGAACTAAAGGAATCAAACCCACAAACATTTGGTTACAAGCCCAGTATCATATATTTCATAACTTCTGTACATACCAAAGCATTTATCTGAAAATGCAGATTTAGGTGTAGTATTACATTACCGTCAGTAGAGGGAGACATGCATATGTTTATCGTTATCCTAATTAAGACTTTTGATGATGTATGGTGCCCAGTCCTGGCGACAAACTTTCTTGCTTCAAAAAAAATGTTAGGCAGAGCAGTTTTACTCCTCACTCTGGCACCTGGAAATCACTTTTTTCCAAACAGGATAAAACACAGGAGCTGGCCATCTGGGTTTTATATAGAGCATTAATTTTGTGAATACACTGCTTACAGTTAACACCTGAGCTGATCATCTGGCTAGAAAATACAAGCTGATCTTTCACCAAGAGAAAAGAATCCCCAATATCATCTATGTATATTTATAGAACACCATTTGCAAACCATTTGAAATGTATACATTCATTACCAGCTGTGTTCCTTCACATGCGAGTATTGTGGATTCTTCCCATCCATAATCACACCTTAAAATGCACTTAGCCCAGACTGATGCCTTTAATTACGAACACCACACAATTTCTTGCGCTTACCAATAACTGTACTCTCTGAGCCCACATACCGATTTAATGTAAATGTGTGTAGACCTGCAGTTATCTGCATGTGTCACAGTTCCGGTTTTTGGCCACCAGATGCCGCCAGCTCCCCCAGTCCTAGTGTCGCATTTTTGTCTGTGTGGTCTCTTGTGATTGTCATTTAGTTATTGTTTGCACCTTTCCCCTTTGTATTTAAGTTTCTCTCTCTTCCTTTGTCCTGGCTTGGTCTTAGCGTTTGGTTTGCACGTTCTGCCAACCACTAGTCACTTTGTGTCTAGTTTATTCCTAGTTTTTCCCAAATGTTAGCTCTGTTGTTTTGTTACCTATCCCAAAGTTACCTAGTAAAGTCAGTCTTTGTTTCACATACCTAAGTCTCCTGAGGCCGTCTCTGCTCCTGGAACCTCACCCTGAACTGTGATCGTAAGAACAAGCCAGGTATGGATCTGGCTAAATCAGAGAGAAGCACCCTATCCAGCCAAGGAACCACCATTCACCACCACGAACGCCTCCTCCAGTCCATCTCAGTCTCTACAATCTTGCCGCAGCGGTCCAGCACACACCAGCATCCACAACCCCTGGGGATGGCCCCTCATTGTCTGCAGCATCCAACTCTGCTCCAGTTGCTGGCAGCCAACACTTGTCCCTGCAGGAACCACCTGATCTTCCCTGTCCAGAGTGCTATGACGGTAGCCTGAGTAAATGTAGGGGGTCTTTAATCCAGTGTTCCCTAGCTTTTGCGCTCCAGCCATCCAGTTTTCCCACCGAGCACCCTAAGGTAGCCTTCATCATTTCTCTGCTTCCGGGCAAAGCTCTCACCTGGCCGATGGCAGCATGGGAACATCCAGTCATTCACTCACAAGTTGAATAAGGTCTTTGACCACTCCAGTAGTGGACGAAGGGAGGTGGTGAAAAAAGCTTGTGGCGGAGAGTTGTTGGAATGAAGAAGCACTGGTCACTATTTTCCAACAAAAGCTGTCTTGTCTGAGTACTTACTGGCAACCAGGGACTTACCACCACCCGGGATCAATTCTTAGCCTTAGTCATTCGAATTGACCGTTGTCTCTGCTAACGAGAGTGAGATGAACTTGCGCATTCAACTCAAGACATCACGGACCCTCGTCTCCTCCTGAGCGCTTATGGACTCCGCAGTGTCTCCCCAAGCCAGCTAACCTGACTCCTCCCGAGTCTTTGTTGTACCCCAACAAGGATGGTTTAATGGTTTGGCAGGAAGCATTCCCACACCATGCTTCCTGCCAGTCTCTAGTAGCCGGTCTCCCAGCTTGACCTGCAAAATTTTATTGGCTCCGGTGCTTCAGGGAATTTCCTACAGGTCCCTAGGCCTCCGTTGGGGGGTACCACTGGTTAGTCTACCGAGCCCTTGGTAGTCACTGCACTGGATGGTAGACCCTTTTAGTCATGGAAGATAAAACATCCCACATCCCCCATTTGGCTGTGGTTATGCGATTCTCATTCAGAAGTCATCCAGCTCCACCAAGTGGATTCGCTAGAGCTACTCACTATTCACCCACGACTCACTAACCACAATCCTCATATTGGCTGGGCCTCTGGTACGGTCTTGGGGTGGGGTGCCAATTGTCACCAGAAATGCCTAACCAGTATCTCCTGGGCCAGACTTCTCCTGTGGGCAAGATTGATCCTGACCTCTCCTCTCCTGTGTGCCCCGAGTACTGGGATCGCCACCCGGTCTTCAGCAAACGGCTTGCTAGCAGGGTGCCTCCTCATTGCCCTAAAGTCTGTCCTATTGATCTGCTGCCTGGAACCACTCCTCTTCAGGGAAGGATATTCTCCCTTTAGGCTCCAGAGACAAAGGCCAAGGAGACCTGCGCCCTCACTGCTGGGCAGATTTGTCCATCTACCTCTCTTGCCAGAGCAAGCTCCTTCTTTGGGAGTAAGGATGGCAGCCTGTGTCGCTGTATCAATTATCATGGTCTCAATAAGATTTAGACTATGCCTTTGAATCTTTTCAGGGAGCCACAATCTTTTACAAACTGAACCTGTAGGAATGCTTACCACCTGGTGTGCATCTAAGAGGGGGATGAGTGGAAGATCACCTTTAACACCCCTATTGGACACTTTGAGTACCTGGTCATACCATTTAGTTTAATGAACTCCTGCCGTGTTCCAGGCTCTCATTAATGATGAGCAATAAGACAGTCAATCATTTTGTCTTTGTCTAGACAATATTCTTATTTTCTCCAGGTCCCTCCCGGAGCATGTGCAGCATGCTTGCTAGGTCCTTCAATGACTCTAAGAGCACCAATTGTATTTTAAACCAGAGAAATGTGAATTCCACTCACAATGTGTCCTTCCCAGGTTTGTGTTCCGTGGCAATTTACAAATGGAACCCCAGAAGGTGTGAGTCTTGATAGTATAAAATGTACTGTTATATGTAAAGATGTCAAGATACCAAAATTTGGGTTTTGATACAGATACCAAGTTTAATATTACAATACTCAATACCAAAACAACACTTTAAAAAAAAAAAAAAAATCCTACTTCCTACTTGTTGCACACATTGTGCTATATTTTAAATCTGATCGAATCCGGACCGTGCAGAACCGACTGTAGCCGGTAGCTCCAGAGAGCAATACATAATTAGTGCCTGCGTCGCCGAGGGTATGGGAGGATTTAGTCAGAAAGGGGTCCGCGTTTCATCACTCGAGTGACCCCAGCTGGCCGATAAGGGCGCTCATAAGACTGCATGTCAAAACCGCATATGAAAGGTCCCTCCTCCAACACTGCTGTGTGCGAGCTTAGCAGCGGTCTAGGAAGCGAAAAGACGCAACTATAGGACGGCACGTGTTTTGAAAATAAAAACTAAGTGTCCCAGCTCTCACAAATTAGCAGGGTGGTTTGTGCACGTGGCTGCGGTTGCAGACAGTTGGACATCTGAGATTGGGGGGGGGGGGGGGGGTGGATTGGATATATACGGCCATGGGTCGGGCAACAAATAAAAAAAATACTAGGAAAGTTCATACCCTTTGCTTTAACGTATTTTTAAAGTATCATATTTCATATTTGGTCGCATATCCTTTACATGCTGTTACTTCCTGAAGTCTGTGACCATCAACATCAAAAAACTGTCGATATCTTATTTTCAGGTACTTTAAAGGTTGTTTCTCCTGACTTTTTTCCCCATAGAGTTCTATAGGAAAATGAGTCCGGAGAAATAACCCTTGCAGTGATCCATCCACATCTACTCCATATCTGGCAACAGTGATGGTTTGGGGCTCGTTTGATAGCTCAGACCCTTGATAACTTACAGCCATTTAGCCAGCCATGTGTTCCATACTGTACCAGTGTAATTTACAGCTGAATCTAGTCTCACCCCCCAATTTCCATAGAGATCCATTCAAATGCAGAGGTTATAGTATCGCTTGTAACAGTACCTGAAAATAAGATATCGACAGTTTTTTGATGTTGATGGTCACAGACTTCAGGAAGTAACAGCATGTAAAGGATATGCGACCAAATATGAAATATGATACTTTAAAAATACGTTAAAGCAAAGGGTATGAATACTTATGTAAATGAGAAATTTTAGGTTTTTATTTTTAATAAATTTGCAAAAATCTCAAAAAAACTTTTTTCACATTGTCATTATGGGATGTTGTGTGTAGAATTTTGAGGGAAAAAATGAATTTAATCAATTTTGGAATAAGGCTGTAACAGAACAAAATGTGGAAAAAGTGATGCACTGTATGTTCAGGAGAAATCTTCGCACCCTCTCGCACTCCTCTCTCACTTCTTCTGCTCTCTGCACGTCCTCCTCCTGCTACCTTTGCTAAAATGCCTGTTGATGTTGCCACCTCCGTGTTTAACTCATGCCTCTCTGTCTCTCAACTCACCTCTTGTCTCCAAACCAGCTCGACCATCGTCCCCCTCCCCGTGGCTGACGGATTCTCTCAGATCCAGCAGAACCATGCTGCGAGCCGCTGAGAGAAAGTGGAGGAAATCCAGATCCCCAGATGACCTGGCCTCCTACCACTCTGCTGGCAGCCTTCACAACTGCAACCACATCAGCTAAAACTTCATTTTTCCAGTCTAAAATTGATGCATGTGTATCTAATCCACGTAAACTCTTTTCCACCTTCTCCTCCCTGCTCATCCCCCCTCACCCTCCTCCCTCTCTGCAGATGACTTCCTGACCCACTTTGAGGGGAAGGTGGCCATGATCCGGAACTCCTTCACGCATCCGGTGACACCCCACATCCCCCATACTGAACCCATCGCTACACTGTCATCCTTCAAGATTCTGGAGGACACAGATGTGCTCCAGCTGGTGACGCGCCATCGTGCAACCACCTGTCCACTGGACCCCATACCTTCAGCAGTCCTCCAATCTATATCCGCTGAGCTCCTTCCATATCTGTCCTCCATTATTAACACCTCCCTAATCTGTGGCCATGTTCCTGCTGTCTTTAAAACTGCCCGTGTAACCCCACTCCTTAAAAAACCTAGCTTGGATCCCTCTGATGTCAGGAACTACCGTCCTGTATCTCTCTTGCCCTTCCTGTCCAAAACTCTTGAACATGCTGTCCTTAACCAATTGTCTGTTTTTCTCCAGAGGTGAAGACACACCTCTTCAGACTCCACCTTGACTGATACTCTAACCTAGGACCTCATGGTACTAGTTCCCTGTGTTTTCCTGTCTGTTTGTTATACACTACTCACAAAAAGTTAGGGATATTTGGCTTTCGGGTGAAATTTATGGAAAATGTAAGTTCACGCTACAGTGATATTATACGTATCATGAAAGTAGGGCATTTAAGTAGAAGCATGCAATGGTGATTTCCTCATCTCAAACAATTTATTGAAACAAAAGCCAACAACAGTGGTGGGTATACCACAACAAAAATGTCAATGTCTCAATAACTTGTCATGTGCCCTTGAGCATCAATTACAGCTTGACAACGACGTCTCATGCTGTTCACAAGTCGACTTATTGTCTGCTGAGGCATGGCATCCCACTCTTCTTGAAGGGCGGCCCTCAGGTCATTGAGGTTCTGGGGTACAGAGTTCCGAGCCTCTACACGGTGAGTCAGCTGATCCCATAGGTTTTCTATGGGATTCAGGTCTGGAGAAAGTGCAGGCCACTCCATTTGAGGTACCCCAGTCTCCAGCAGCCTTTCCCTAATGATGCGACCTCGATGAGCTGGAGCATTGTCGTCCATGAAGATGAAATTAGGCCTGTGTTGTTCATGCAGGGGCACAATGACTGGATTAATGATGTTATTCAGGTAGTATGGGCTTGTCACTGTACCATTCACAAAGTGTAGGCCAGTTCTGTATTGACTAGACACACCTGCCCACACTAACACCGCCACCACCAAAGGGTCGTCTGGTGACAACAGTGGCTGATGCATAGCGCTCTCCTTGACGTCTCCAACATCGTTGGCGGCCATCATTTCTGCTCAACGTGAATCGACTTTCATCAGAGAACAGCACTGAGGCCCACTGGTCCCTCGTCCAGCGTAAATGCTCCCTGGCCCATGCAAGACGATGACGCCTGTGCCTGGTGGTGTGGTCAGGTACCCTTGCAGGTCGTCTAGCACGCAGACCACGCTGATGTAAACGGTTTCGAATGGTCTGACGTGACACTTGGGTGCCTCTCACCTCCCTTAAATGTGCCTGGAGTTGAGTGGCATTCATCATCCGGTTCCGCAGGGCACTGTTCACAATGAAGCGGTCATCAGTGTGGGATGTGGCCAAAGGACGTCCACTTCTATGCCTTTCTGTGACTCTTCCAGTCTCTCTGTATCTCTGTTGCAACCTGCTGATGACACTCTGTGACACTCTAAGCTCAGTGGCCACTTCCCTCTGAGAACATCCTGTTTGAAGCCTCGCAATGGCGAGGTACTGTTGATCAATTGTTAGGTGTCGTCTTGGTCTCATGATGTCAAAATGTGAACAGCATGATGAAGAGGACTGTTTAAATACCTAATCTAATTGAACCAGGAAATTTATTGGTCGATTCATGGATCAAACACCTGTTGTGAATTTTGCCGTTCAGCTCCTTGTTAGAGAACAGCAAGTTGTGCAAAAAGTACTGAAACATTGAATAGTTGGACATGTGCATTCAAAAGTTTAGAGAAGGTCAAATTCATTTCACCTGTAAAGGTTATAGTGCATTTTAGGTTCATCCTGAAATTTCACCCGAAAGCCGAATATCCCTAACTTTTTGTGAGTAGTGTAGTTTATAATAGTATTTAGAATAGAAGTGTAGTATAGCTGATTTACCCACAGCTTACGGTGAACTAGTCAACGGTCATTACTAGGGATAGCTGCTACATTATAGGAAGGATGTGCTTTGTCTTGTCTGTTCTGTAGTGACTTTGATGACATCTCTGTATGCACTTATTGTATGTCGCTTTGGATAAAAGCGTCTGCTAAATTAATGTAATGTAATGAATATACAAGTCAAGGCTGCCAGGCCCATTTCTCTGGGACGTTCATAAAAGTAAAAATTCATCAGATCTGTCATCTAGGAATTCCGTGGGAAATGCACTTAATTTTAATTTGTCAACATTTGTGGACATTATAACCCTTAACCTTAGAACAAGCACATTAAGTGATATTTTCACTACAAATGATCAGATCAGACAGAATGCATTTTAATATAAGTTAGTCATCTGGAGCACGTGCTACCAGCCGCTGTTTATTTTTTCTCTGCAGAGACCGGGAAATCCTGCACAACTAATGGAATTTACCATACAGGTTTACCATTAGGTCCTACAATGTCAGACACTCAAACATATAAAATCTAAATGATAACACCATAACGGTACTCCGAGTTCCCATGACATATCCAATAACCATGATACAACCAAGAAAAACAGTGATACATCAATGTCATTATAAAAGGGCCAATCAGTCAAAATGAAAAACCATTCCTCCATGGCAATGCAGTGTACTTAACTGATCAACATGATCTAGAGCCTGACTCATTAAAGAGGCTGTTCGCCATACACTTTTAGTGCATTCAATAGGCAGCGTGCCACAGAACGTTCTGCAAAGGGGCTTATGGGAAGTCCAAAGCACAAACTTATAGCTAACGGAAGCCAACGGTCTTTAAAGTTAACTCACTGAACGCTCCTCATTTACAGTGCAAATAAATGTAAATGTGTGTATTGGTACCAATTAATATTTCACATTTAATTGTCTTTAAAGTTTAAACAGTAAACAATTGTTGTAATAAAGAATTTACATTTGGAAAGAAAGCTTGATTTTTCTGCCTCCCTCAGGAATTAACAGGGCACAGGATTGGAATCTCTTTTTGTAAAGAGTATGCCAAGAACTGCACAAAAAGCAAAAACAAAACACAATTTTGTACCATAAGTAGCATATAAAGATGGAACTTTTTTAAATTTTTATTCAGGTTGCGAAAAGAAACATAAAAAAATAAGGCAACAGAACAGTATGAAGCAAGTGCACTGTATGGGTTATCAGAGAGGAGGGGCTTCCAGAGACGCAAGACAAATAAAAACAAAAATAAAACCCCCAGGGTGTGGGAGGGGCTGAGTTAGTGATGCACTGTGGCCTGCGGTCCCCCATGAGGCAATGGGAGGACTGATCGAGGCCAGTGCGTCCGTCTCCCTCGCAGAGGGCAAAAGGGCCCCAGAAGCCCCACACCAGAGAACAAACCCTCAAAACATACAACAAAAGAACAAAACAAATCTAGAGTAAGGCCCGTCACAGGCCGACATTCAAAGGCCCCATTGACAAGCGTTCTCCTTCCAGACTTAACCATGCGCTTAACCAAATAAAACATGTTTTTAAAAAAGGCTGTGGGAATCTAGACACCTCAGCGGGGTAAAGTTTCTAGTGAACGGAGCACGCGCGTGTACGCAGACAGGGCTATATTGTCAAATTTGGTTTGCACGGCATTTTGCTTAAACGGTTTTTGAAATGTCAGTTGTCGATTTTACTTTTGTCACATCTAACACCTGGACAGCACGTTTAATATAGCTGCGATAAACTCTATTGGCAAGCTGCCAGGTCTGTTATGGCGTGCGCTCCGCAGTGCTCAGTCGCTGCTGTCGTCGTCCCTGTCATTGGTCATCACTGGGACGGGGCTGCCCCGCCCTTCCTCGTCCGACAGCGGAGTGTCCTGCAGTGCCGGCGAGACCCGGCCCGGCTGCTGGCTTTCGGTGCGGCTCACCAGACCCTGGTGCTGATCCGAGGGGCTCTGGCTCAGGAGTTGTGAGGACAGCTCGGTGGGCTCCTTGGCTCCAGCTGTCGATGACGGCGATGAATCTGCGGACGAGGAAATACGAATGTCCCTCAGTACACGTTTCGTGCGCCATTTCATCCACAAACGCATTTGTAGGCGTGACCTTCTCAGAAAGGCTGTTCTCTGAAGCGTGTGCTGCATCACAGGCGCAAAGATCACGCAAAGCTGGTGCCAGAGCAAAACGACTGACCGGAGGAATGATGACGATGAGAATGGAACAACCGAGCTGAATGAAACCCTACGTCCTTGGGCAACGCTGAAGCCAATTATGTACCCACTGGGGCTGCTAGCCAAAGCTGGCACTGACAGGGTCAGGGCTCAATACCAGACTGTGGGATGCACCGCTACACTGAAGCAAAGTGTATTAGCAGGTAATTAGCATTGGTGACATTCAGCTAGGGTAGAATAGTCATCCCCATATTCGTCTGTTAATCTGCATATAGGAAGCTTTTTGCGGATTAAATATGTGGCACAATTAAAGAAAAGTAATGATTTATTCCAGTGTACTTTTGATCATCTGTCCCAAATCAGCACTAATTCAGGTTAGCAATCCATTTGAAATAAATAGATTTTTCAAATTAATTGCCGTGGGGCCAAGAGCAATTTAACAGCTCATTGAATTTTACTTAAACCTAATTTAAAGCACAGACATGAGGCGCAACCAAATGATCAGGTCCTGCCATGCATCCTCTGCACTTCCTTACTCCAGGCAGGGACAATAAAACAGGGACAGGATATGGGATATCGGCCCAGCCCCGCTGGTTTCTGCGGGGCCTACTCAGATTGGAGATACGCGCACGGAAAGTCAACTTGATTCCAAAACTGAGCACACTGGCATTTTGAGATGATTATTCTGACTCAAGTGCTTCCAGTGAGCGAACGCGAAGGGGAGTTGGATATCCAGCTCGCCTTTGAGGGTGTTATAGAAGGCAGAGATAAGCACATTCAGACTGGCTCAAATGCATGGTTCTACGAGCATTTCACTCGTAAAAAATGTGGAACAGCTACAATAAGATCGATAATTTTTTCATGCCTAAAATGACATTTTGGATTTTGTGTAGCACGGTTAATGAGCGAGATCTGAGAGATGCGCAATAATATTGGGGTCATATCAGTATCGATTGATAATAACATGAAAACGA
The DNA here is from genome assembly GCA_029718625.1 of Synaphobranchus kaupii. Taxonomy (NCBI): domain Eukaryota; kingdom Metazoa; phylum Chordata; class Actinopteri; order Anguilliformes; family Synaphobranchidae; genus Synaphobranchus; species Synaphobranchus kaupii. Next base: position 36,574,479 of record CM056388.1, on the reverse strand, counting down.
TTTCATTTCATGCGCCACCCATGCTGTAAATTAACTTGAAATGTCATGCTCAAAAAGTAGCCAAATCATAGTCATCATTAGAGTTTTAACTCCTCATTTTTACCAGCCACAAAGATATAGAGACTCAGAAGCTCTTTAGACTCTGCTTAATAATGAAGCACCATATATGCAAGTTGTAATAATTTGTAAAAATAATTTCTTCATAAATTGACATCTGCGCCCGCCTACTATTTCTATTGATGTGGATACTTGGTTTCAGTTTGCATTTGTGATGTAAAAAGGGAGGTGTTGGCATCGGTCAGTATAGCCAGACAAATATCCGTTATTGATATTCGGTCATTGGACCCAGAATGTCCATAACATGCATCCCTATATATTTGTAATAATGGACTGCCCCTCACCCCGTCCCCCCCAACCAGCAATGTTGTACGTTTGCTGATGGTCCACGCGTAAGGCATGCAAACCACGGACACCTGCTGCACAAACCCCTCTGCCATTTCTGTCGCTTGTACCAATGAACTGGTATCCACTGCCGTTGCAGGAAGTAAAGCGAAGAAAATCTGTTAGACCATTATTACCACCTGTAAAATCACTGGATTCAGACGGCATTCATATCCACAATTAAAACACCTCGGACAATAATTTGTAGCCTATTTCACTCATTTGTTCATTCAAACTGTAGGGAGATAAACACCTCTTTAGAGGTTCCTTGCAGCCACTTCTTTTAAATGACCGATTTGCGCCTCATTTCAACACAAAAGCTTTCTATGGGAAGAGGCAGAACACTCTCATTATGTTAGCCACATAGAAACAAAATATGCACTGCAAATTCATACATTAAATACAATATTTTGTGAGGGGCGACTACTTAATAGGCTACCGTTTCAAATGGGCCTAATGAAAAACAATCCTAAATAGAGACTCACAGGATGTTTTATTAACTATTGTTTTACTGTAAGGCTTTGATTATTTTGAAATAGATTTTAGCTTTAAGGTACGGTGAACTTATGGTGATATTTAACCACGTACGTGCAGAGCCCACCTCTTCACATCTGGAGTGCTTTCATTAAATTTTTCATAATTAAAGCCTTATCTTTGAAAAGAGGAGTTACTAGAAATGCAGTGTAAGAATGTTTGTCCACCCATGGGTATGTGCTTAACTTAAACAAATTTATATTTCCCAGTGCATGCAAGTTTCTGATTGGTCACAGGAGATTCTGGTGCTATATTACAGTTGATGAATATTCAGAGGAGTGCCCAAGGACAGGACATCCATTCCCTTTGAGATCATCCTCGGCCGCACCCCTTCATGAACATTCATAAGGTGCATCAACCTAGAAGGTTTCAGCTTGCAAGGCAGTTGAGCGATCTCTCAACATTTTCAAAGATAAGAATATAAAGCTCGCTATCTTTCTAGTCTAGAGCACAGGTGCCAAACTCCAGTCCTGCAGAGACAGTGTATGTTTTTGTGGACTCCTTTCAATCTGCAGCAGATTTAGGACTTGGAAATAGGGTGTGCAGCCTCTTTATCCAGCCAATTATGCAGAGACTTAAATCACACACCAAAAACCCATGGCTACAATATGCTGCCAGACCCGTGGTTGCCAATCAAGTTACTGCTCAACTGGAAAGTGCTACAGTTCACGGATTGGCGACTTGCAGATTGCACGTTATGCTAGTGCCCATTCTGGGATTGACAAGACTACACTGGACTACCACATTGAAGACTCTAGACTTGGGGGAAGCGAGGGGAGGGGCGGGGCGTGGGGGTCCTGACCAGGGTGTCCTTTTAGCCGGGCAAGCCTCCTCTCCAGGGCCAGCTGCTTGTTCAGTTCAATGCGCCGCCTCTGCTCCTCGGTTAGGGAGACGGGGCCCGGAGCCGGAGGAGGCGCGGGCGTGGAGTGCACCACCGGGTCGTCCGCGAAGCCGCCGTTTCCAAAGGGGTCTGGGTCAACTGGCACGTGGTCCTCTCTCAACACCCCCTCCTCCTCCCCTGGAGGAACAGGAGTACAAAGATCCATTTACACCAGAGTATGTGAGGTGTGGGGGTTCACTGCCTTTCCAACATTTCATGCAGTTCACTTCTTAGGAGCTACAAAGAAGATTCAAAAGTAATAGAAAGCCACATAGCGGGCATGCTGGAAAAGTCACATGCATTTTGATAGCTGTATGGAACCATCGCACAGGCAGCCCGATTTCTTGACAGGCCCTGTCGGCAGGAACCAGCCTTGCTCTGCGTGGCGCCTTGGGCTGTGCCACACTGCTCAGTGCCACAGTAAGTGAGACAGCCACGCACCACCTGTCCCCAGCTGGGGTTTGAACCTGCGACCTCCTGCTCCGCAGTCCCACACCTTAGCCGTTAGGCCAGACCTGCAGCTGAGGTGTGATGCATATTCACGCTGCCCCTCCCCTCCTGCAGCTGAGGTGTGATGCATATTCACGCTGCCCCTCCCCTCCCAGATACAGGTACACACAAAGGTCATTTCACAATATGGTAAAATATGAAGGTCATGAGATAAAGGTCTAGACAGTGATGGAAAAGTGATGTTTCACGATTGTCAGCCCAAGAGAGGATCCGTTTCTAGGAGGTTTCATTAAAATTCGATGACCTCCCTCTGAGTATATTAATAAATAGACAGCAAAGATCCAGGATGAACCTTTGCAAACATGGCATTTTAGGGTAGAGGACCAACAACCCCTGGTTAGTAATGAAGGATCTCTGCAAGCCCTTAGGAATAGGTCTTATCGTGGAGAATCCTTTGGTAGACACAAAATGGGTGTAGGTACACAGTCATACATGCATTGAAACAATCATAATGTTTAACAGTCTTGACTGCAATTGGCTGACTAGTGTAGAAACTGCGGCTCTTCCAATTATGGGGTTCGTGAGGGATCACTCTCACCAAGTCATGAACATTATTATTATCACCATGTGAACTGTACTGTTGATCATCTGCTATTAAAACACTTGCATAATAAAGATCATCTGCTATTAAAACACTGCATAATAAAGATAATCTGCTATTAAAACACTGCATAATAAAGATCATCTGCTATTAAAACACTGCATAATAAAGATCATCTGCTATTAAAACACTGCATAATAAAGATCATCTGCTATTAAAACACTGCATAATAAAGATCATGTGCAATTTGGCTGGACAAAAGTGTATATTCCTTACCATCTTTACCGATAAAATCTTCATGCGTCAATGGCATGTCCAGTCGTATTCGTTTCAGACAGGTCTGGAAAAACCCAAGTTATTTTGTGATTTAAAATTTGACAAAGAAAAACGTCCCCAATTTCGCCACAACGTTACATCCCTTCGGAATCAATTCCACATCATTATATAACCCCTTATCCCACAAGATCATCCCAGAAAACAACCCCCAAAACAAATCCACCCCGGTGTGCTATTATACTATAATTTCAGAATATAATATCCAACCTATACAGAACTAGTCACTAAATTGAGAGAGTGGAAAGTAATGGTTTTTAATTGAAGAAAGACATGCTAGTCTCATCAGAAACACTGAAGTCTGATGTAAAAGTTGAGACAAAGGCAAGATAGGACAAAGACAGGAGGGGGTCCTCTGCCCAAGAATTAGCCTTGTTCAGTTATCTGAAAAGCAAATAGTGAAGAAAATACGGCCAGAATGCACAGCCGCACAATAATCGCTCTACAGGAAGATAAAACCGAGGACCGCGAACCATCATGCAAGATCAAGTCCCCTAATGGCTATGGTGAATTTTAGCCAACTCTACATTGCCTTTCATCCAGATCTTTTCAAAGTAGCCTGCAGTGGCAGGAATTTCACAATCTTGACAATGCTTTGTCAAATCGATTTACATTTCCCCCTCCCACCAATTAACTATTCACTTAATTTATTTCCCCCAGTATAATATGAGAATTATACATTTTATTGAAAGGATACAGATCACCAGCTAGCAGCGACTATAAAAACGGCATTGTGACCCGTCACCTTAATTTCCTGGCGCCTTGTAATCTGGACCTGTATGCGTGCCACATTGTTTTCGGCCCTTTTTCACAGGTGTCTCCCACCGCCAAAATGGGAATGAGGGAGTTTCATTTTCTTTAATTGCATATTTCTTGGATCGCAATTACGACCAGTCTTAGTAAATCTTTGTGTACGTGTGAGACTGCAGCAGAACTGCAATATAGTGAAAGTTTTTGCACGGTGACCATTTACTTAGTAAATCTGGCCCCGAGTTTACAATAGAGACGAAAGACAACTGGTCACCGAAAAGGAGACAGGTCATTCCGAAAAGCTGACGTATAAAACTTAGGTTCTTGTGTTATCCCTATTACAAGCGGTTTAATTGCTTGTTATTCATTTAAACTAAGGTTTAAAACTACAAAATGAGTAGGTCATTTAGAAATAAGGTTTCAGTAATACAAGTAACAATTCCAATCAAGGGCTCAAATTCTTAAGAGTGGGTGGACTTTGAAGTCATTTTCAAATTAAAAAATATTTCACTTCCGACCAGCCTCTCTGAGGTGTTACCATACTACATACCGTCCATTAACTCGTCAGGATATTGCCACGGTTACTAGCAAAGCATCCCAAGCATTAACCATCATGCTTAAGAGACCAGCCCCAGAAACCCCCATTGGCCTTGGCATTGACAATAACCCCAGTAACCCCCATTGGCAGAGTTTTTGGGTTACAAACCAGGCCCCTGATCCTCCACGCCACACTGCCGCTGTGCAATCTCACCTGTACTTCTTTTTTGCCTCCTAGGGACTCCAGTTTGTCGATGAAGTCCTCAAACTTCAGTTTGGGGTAGAGCCTGTGGGCCCAGTTCTCCATCTTCAGCATCAGCACTCTGAGGTCCTCAGCCTGGGCAGACACACGGGGTGAGAGGGGGCCTGAGTGGGCTGTTGTTGGCGTTAACGGGACTCGCCAAGAAGCGTCAACATACAAATGCTGTACGGAGCGGGACGTGGCATGCAAAAGTCACACCCACAGACAGACACACACACACACACACACACACACACACACACACACACACACACACACACTTCTGTAAAGTTCTCACCTCATGTCCTTTGCCTTTGAATCTTACGTCCTCAAATAAGGTTCGCAGAGCTGGGAGTCCGCGTTCAGAAACTAGCCTTAAAAAAAATAAAATCCAGCACTCGTTAATGCTCAACAAAAATAAGCTATTTTTCCTGAGATTAGCAATTCAACAGCCTTATGTCACCATGGTGGACATCTGTTACTTTAACAGAAAAGCATCATTTGACAACCACCTGGTAAGTGAAACTGGTATCTGATTAACTGAACCAAAACCTACAGGGAACATTAGAAATCACTCCGGGAAAGTGGGACACTATGCATTATGCATTCAAAACTCATCCATCATCTCTGAATAAAGGAAACGACTCACTACACCACTGTCAGCCATGTCACACTCTTATATGTGATACCTTTCTTCTGCACTAGACACTGAAAAATATTGCATTACATGATTACAGGTGCAGTGTCTGGTTATATCATCATTTTCAAAAATAATCAGTGAGAGTAATAACGGTCTGACGGTCCACTTCTGATAAATCCCCCCCTCACCTCTGGGAGTCCAGCTTAGGCTGCGGCCTCTTCACCGATCGCCTCTTGGCAACAGGAGCCTCTGCCAGCTTAGACACCTCTCCTTCACCCTCCTCACCTTTACAAATCACACACAGAGGCAGTATTTCACACTGTCCAGGACAATGGCTGCAGTATTGTGGTCTTCCATGAAGTGGTTTCTGGTTCACATGTATTATGGTAATCGGATAGCAGTGCACCTGTACATGTAGCACCAGTATTGTATAACCCGTCAAACACTTTGCTCGTCTTTCTCCTTTCCATGTTTGCTTCCCTCTTCAGAGTCTGTGCCTGAGCCTGGCTCAAGTCATCTCTGACACCACTGTAGAAAATTAACTGGGGGCCTCTGCTCAAGTACAGTGTGCATTGGTGTGATCTGACATTCAGGGGTCAGAAAATATCAAAAACAAAGAAGCTTTTTGCATGGATTTTCAGGTGAAAGCAACCCCTGCCACTTGCCCCCCAAGGTTTAAAGGGGGAAAGGTTAATACACGGAAGAATAAAGAGAGGCTCATTTATTAACCAGGTTTACATTTGAGCATTTTAACCAGCAGTCTTGTCTTTCTGGGATGTTAACGCACCTGTAATACCCAGGCACATCCTGGTAAAGACGGGTAACACTGGTAACAAAACTGTGTCCAACTGCGTCGTGCGGAACTTGTATGTATAACGGGTGAGTCAAAAGCACAGCTTGTGCCTGCAGATCTGATGATGTGTGCCCACCATTAGCAAAGGGATCCCCTTCTCCATCCTCCAGGCCAGGGGAGAGTGGCGGTGGTAGCGGGGGAAAGGCCTCATCCTCCGTGTTCTCATAGTCAGGAAGGTCAAACAGACTATTTTCCACTGGATCTAGCATGATGCATTGGACTTCTCAGGCTCCTAAAAAAGTTAGTTATTTCAAAATGTGGAGTGTACTATAGCCAACCTAGGCAGAATTAGAATATAGAACCACTATAATGTTAAACGTGGCACTTAAATAAGGTAACGGCAGATGGTTCAAACTGCCAAACTAGAGGTTGCTAACGGTCAGGACAGCTGGTCAAATGGAAAATGTTCCCAGCTAGCTAGCTAGTCAAGATCTTAAGTTAAAACAAACGAATTCCAACGTGGACAGTATTCACACTAACGGTAACTGTGGATGCTAACTTAGGCTGCGATCAATATCTGGATTGATCAACCGATGGGTAGTGCCAAGTCCACGTTGTCTCATTAAAATATCCAGTTATCTAACGTTAGCAAGAAACAACAACAATACGTGATTAGGCCTTCGGGATGAAACGTTCAATTCAACTCACTAACATGACATTTTCAACTTCAACATGGCTAGCTTATAAGCTAGGCAGCTAACTTAGCTGTTCGTGTATGAGAGCCAGCCCGCCAAATGCTAAACGTGACTAGTTGGCAAACTAACATAACAAAACTTGAATATTCAATTCCACGAAAAAAAAAGAGATTCATTAGATCTCAGATTGCTAGTTATCCAAGCACAGTTTAGAACTAACCTTTCTCACCGTTACGATAGATAGCGAACGCTAACTAACGTTAGCTATGCTAGCTAGCTCCACAACACCCGAAATTCATGACTGCAACCTGAGGAGACCGATTGAAAATAACCAAGCAAGCTAAGAACTCCAATGACAAACAAGAGCATCAACAAAAAAAATAGCTACACGGGTTAAATGTTAACAAAATAAAATGGGCTAACTGGGAAACACTTGTATTCATGTCCGTTAAATCAGCTAAAACAATACAGCCGCTGAGTAGTCCTTACCACGCAGTTCCTCTGAACGGTAACGTTAGCCAAAAGTCTTCTGTCTCTTCTTGCCGCGCCGTGTATGACCATTGCCCATTGCCCATTGCCCAATCAACCACGTGTAAGTGGAGAAAAACCCCAATCAGAATTCAGGGACATTTTATCCAATGACATTTTGCTACAGGTAATCTAGGACACACCAAAAGCCAATTGATGAAGCAATAGATAATTGCATGTTCCCAGAACAAACATCGTATGTACATTATTTTCTTTACCAGATGTAGTTATATTGTGTATCATAAATATTAGTTTAAAAGCGACTGCTACAAAAATGAATGTTCCACTCAACACCGACAGGGGCAGCTCTTCACCATGGACTGTCATGCTGTCCGGAAGACAAAATATAAATATTTTCGTGACGTCGTAAGCTTGCTGGACCCACCGATGTTGTTCACGAGCATCACTTCAGAAGAGACGCTGCGCAGACCAACGTATCTTGATATCCTTTGGATGAGCTAGGGGACACCCATGATCCTAATGATGAATCCACGTACTATAGATGTTCGTGAATCTGCGCAGTTGCTGCTTTAAACTAATGCTCGTGAATATACACAGCTCACTCAAGAACGGTCCATCCCCATCCATAGATGATCTCTGATTGTACCACAATTGTCGTGGAGGCAATTGCTGTATTCTCCTTGTTGTACGAACAAGCTTGTTAAAGAATTGTCACGAGTTGAATTTTACTAAGCTTATAGCTAAGTGCTGTATGTGCATGCAGAGCTAACGCAGATTGCTGCGTGATCTTTCTCGCGTTATTTAGATCTTTAGGGCAGCTTGCGATTTGACAACAGATTTTTTTTTTAAACTAGATATATTTATCAACTATATAAGTGAGCATCGTTAGCATATGGGTGACAAAATGCAAAAGAGACGGAAGCCTGAACCGATCCAGCTCAAACCAATTCCTGATGGAAACACTATCAACGGAACCAGCGCCACAGAGTAAGTTAACCCACGGATGGTTATCTCCTTTTTGTAATTCAGAAGTGTTTGTATTAATCCCCGTGCTTTCATCCAATAGCCAACACTAAGTTACAATTTTCATGCTTTGTGTTTATTTAGTCAGATCAACTATTTTTTGGCGTTATAGGCTACATGAAACCTAAAATACAAAACAACTAACCGTTTATTGATTATCTGTAGGCTAGGCGTAGCAGCCGAAATCCACATTAATTATATCGTAATAGGAATATTATTGCATTTTACTACTTTTATAAAATATATTATTTTAGTAGTCATCAACTTCTTTTGTAGCGAGTTCGTTATTGGGAAATTGTCTTTTCGAATTGATTTTCTACTGTGTCGAAATACTTTAAAAAATTGACAGAATGAATTTCTGCATTACCCGAATTTCCCTGTTATTCAAGTTCATTACATAAGAAGGAAGGTGGGTCTGGGCTGATCCTCACTCGTTTTATAATAACATAGTCTGTATTTCTGTTTTTCTGCCATCTAAAACAGGCAAATCAAATGACAGTAAGACACATTTTATATGTCATGAGGACGAGCGGGGTTCCATTAAAAATCCACGTTTTTATTGTAGATTTAATGCGATGTAACGTTCTTGTTGTCAATGGATACTGCTGGAATAATGGGCTACCTGTTTGCTCCTCAAACAATCAAGTCTTATCACCCATGAGCAGTGGTCTGTCAGATGACCACAGGGGACACTGACACAGCATAAGCACACTGCCCAGTCATTCTTCCATTTTTCAGCCCAGAGATGTGTGTTGTGATCTGCATAATTGATCACCCATGGTGGATCAATTATGCTATTAAGTTTCAGTTGTTTAACCAGCAGAAAATTCTGTCCGTCAAGTCCCTAGAAATCATTAGTGCATTTGGTTGCCAGCTCCTTAGACAGAATCGGTGATGATGCGGAGTGGTTCCTGTCTCTGGCACTCAACAGCCCTGTGGCTGTTCTTACTGGATAACTGTGGGGTAACCATTCAAAACCTCTGTGCCAGGAGCCACCTGTGCAAATCACTGGCTTGTGTTTGAACAAGCTCATTTACAGCCCGTGCAGGTGGACGACACTCCTTCATCAACCGGCTGTAGGAGGGCCTGCAGAGGGCCGTGACAGAAATTTGGGTGATAAAATGGCAGGACTGGTGGGCTTACAGGCATCATTCAGCTGTGTACAGCTTGCCACCTGCACAAGTGATGCTAACAACAAAATTGTGGGGATAAAATTGTGTCACAGCAGATTGGGCTTCCGGAAGCTTTTGTGGACGCTTAGCTTCGCTTTCCTGTTGGGCTTTGGAAGAAAAGTGTCGCACACATACCAGCACAATGTATTCATTTCCTCACTCCCAGCTCCCCACACACACACACACAGTGCTGAGTAGGGGCAGTGGGCAGGCTGTGGCGTGCTGGGCTGTGGAATGTTACTGTGGAACCAGGCCAGGGATTCAGATTCCAGAGCTGTGAAACTTTGGGTGGGGTTTGAGGTGGGAGTGGGGGGCTTTACTGGAATTCCAGTTTTGTGAGTAATGCTGCGATGCTCTGGCAACCAGCTGGACAGGACGGAAGGACTGATCCTCTGGGTGACATCACTGCCGACACCCGGCATGACTTTCCCACATCACGGTAGACTCCCATTCCACAAGAAACATCTGATGAAATACTGCCAAAGAGGAGCACAAGTTTGGTTCCTGTCAGAGCCAGAAGGTAGACAGGAGAGTAGAATTCCAGCTTGCATTGGCATCCATTCAAACTGTAGGCAGCGACAGGTGGTTTGAAATTTCCACATTTTCCCAGTCAGAAGAGCTGGGAAATTCATAAGACGCATCTTTCCCATTTGTGCCGTAGGCATTAAGAGATATCTCACTGAGGATCCAGGACACACAATTAATTAAATCAGTGGCTCTAAGTTCAGCCCCTCCCCCTCCACATGTACAACCCGTGTGCAAGAAAGTTGGGCTATTCTTAGGTGCTTTGTGTCTCTGGAGACACTTGTTTTTACACTGATTGGTAGTGCAGGAGCAAGGAGTCCTTTTAATTTTGTATTCTGTTGACTGGCTCAGACTGACAGAACGACAGGGTTCTGAGGTTAGCGGAATGATGAAAGCCTCTCTGATGATCATAGAAGCAGAGCTGTTGCCGCAGGAATCCTAGCTCTCTGTTGCTGTCTCATGGCACCACCCAGCCATGCCTCCACCAGTCCCACTGCTCCAGTAGCCTTTGTCACCCCCCCCCCCCCCCCCCCCCCCCCCAAGAGAAGCAGCTGTTTTTCAGCGCTGATCCCTGTGGCTGGATAATATTTGGTGCCACTCCTGTTGGCTATACTGTGACATTTTCAAAGAGTTTTCTGATGGCCAGTCAGCCAGACATGCACACACATACGCATGCCACACGCACACAGGCACATACACGAACACACACATATATCTGCCGCACGTGGGGCTGAGCTATCAGTGGCATCATTCCGTAAAGTTCTCTGCAAAGAGCCCTAGATTTCTGGCTTTTGTTTTAACAAGTAGGCGTCGTGACATGAGACGGAGGGCAGGGAGAGGGAAACAATTCAACGTGCTGCTGCTCTGCTGCAGTGTAGGTTCAGTTTAACACGTGGGCGTCCTTAAGAGCTTAGTTAAGTGTCCAGGCCTGTGTTCCTCTAATGGTGTCCTGGCAGGACCACTCATAGACCCCCCCTGTAGCTGGAAGTGGCCTCACCCACCCCAAGCCCCAAAGCTCTGATTGTCAGTATTTGGCCGCTCTGGAGGCGGCTTTAGGCTCTCAGCTAGAATTTAATATCAGCAATGAAGGTTGTCCACTTCTTTTTGCACAAACTTCTATGGAGAAATGAAGTGTGACCTTGAGTTCATCTTTGCCTCCAGTGCCATAACAAATGTTGCTCTTCAAGAGCTGTCCTATTAAATTTAGGGTGCGGCTGTTTGGACGTGAATTTCAGAACGGGGGATGTTCGGTCCTGGTAGACACCGTGCGAGGAATGTGCAGTCGTGCATCATGCCTGGTTCCTGACTCACCCTCGGCAGTCCCTGGAGCTAAAAACTATAGTTGTCCTTCCCACAAGCTCGGTGAAGTGTACTCTCCATGTTCCTCTATCTGTGAACCTCCACCTCCTCCTCCTCCTCCAGTTAACAGTTCCCACCTCCGCGTGACACCCACGCCGCCCACACACACCACTCACTCAACATGCCGTCTCCATGGTTATTCTGCTGCTCTTAAAAAGAACACAATTGCTCATTTCTTTTTTTTCTGAGCAAAGATGTGGCATGAATAGAAAGGCAGACTGTAGCATGATGACAGATGGAGAGACGTGTATCTAAGATGCTCTTCAGTCCTCCTGGCTTTTGTAATGAGACTAATCAACCAAGTGAATTACCTAGTGAAACATCTCGCCAGATGTTGTTATCGTGCTCTGATCATATTGAAATGCAAATAGATTAATATAGACAACACTCACTCATGATGGGCTGCCTAAACCAGTTCTGAAAAAGCATGATTTGCATGTCAAATGATGAGGTGGAAGCAAGAGGTCCTTGATGCACTCAGTCCACCCGGGAGCTCACGACTCACTCTAATATAGACACATCATGTTGTTGCCTAGATTCAGGTTCATCAAAGCTTATTGCTTCATTTTATTAGAGGTCTGTCAGATATTTAATGCCAATGGCATGTGTATTTTCAATACAAAAAGAGCAATGTCTTATCTTTATCACACTCTATGCATGGATATTTGGTCCGTCCAAATTTGAAGCCGGCCTGGGAAAGGGTTCCTAATGGGACCGGGACTAGACTCTGTCAGTATGATAAGCAGTCTGGCTCTTACCCTGCATGCTATGGTAGAGTAAAAAAGGTGGACACAGGTATGCTGCAGGAGAGGGAAGGAGAATGACTGTTATAGAGTGGGTCAGGGGAGTTCACTCTGCAAACCAACTGCAAAGGAAATGCATCCCCATGACAACAGGGCCAGGGGAGATGCAAGGCCTGCCAGAGGAACTTCCAGCTTCCTCAAGCTTGGGTCTGGGACAGAACATACCCTAGCTAGCACACATCTAAGGCTTGGTCTGACATTCAAACTGTCAACAAGATTCAGCCTCGGAATCCAAAGTGTACCCCTAGAAACAACCTCATGTACATCATCTTGATGAATCAATGAATTAACTTTATTGCCTTCTCAGGAATTTGTTTAGCATATACTGAGTCTCACTTGCACATAATTACCATACAACTGGGCCCAGATTTTAAGACAACAACTAATTTTTAAAAGGCAAAAAACATACTCAAGTGGACAAGCTGTTTGGATTGAATAAATATATAAAATACATAAAGACACTTTCATCTAAAAATATGCAATTAACCTCTGCTTCAGCTGTGGTGTGTGTCACAGCCACTGTTGTTCAACACTAGTTCTGCCTGTTTTTTCACCTGTAGAGTTTTTTTTATTTTTGCCTGTTAGGTCAGTTCTTGACATCATTGGATTAATGGTTAATTGATTGGTTGCAACCGAGTTCGAATCCCGGCTGGGGGCCTTTCTGTGTGGAGTTTGCATGTTCTCCCCGTGTCTGCGTGGGTTTCCTCCGGGTACCCCGGTTTCCTCCCACAGTCCAAAGACATGCAGGTTAGGCGAGTTGGAGACTCTAAATTGCCCATTGGTATGAGTGTGTGAGTGAATGGTGTGTGTGCCCTGTGATGGATTGGCAGCCTGTCCAGGGTGTATTCCTGCCTCTCGCCCAATGCATGCTGGGATAGGCTCCAGCAACCCCCGCGACCCTGACCAGGAATAAGCGGGTTAGATAATGGATGGATGGATGATTGGTTGCACGCAGTTCTCATTTAGTCCCTCTTTCACCTGTTTGTATCATTATTGGATTATTAGTTTCATTATTGTTTGTTGCACTTCGTTAGAACATTGCACTCACCTGTGTCATTGTGTATTTAAACCCTCAGTTCCCATGTTTCATCGCTTGGTTTTAGTGTTTGTTTTCACTCGCTTGTCTGCCTTTGTTCTTTGGTTACGCCTAGTGCTATTTAGTCTAGTGTTTCCCTGTTTGTTTCTTTTGTTATCAGTGTTTGTCAGCAATATAGTTTTCTTCTTTCAATCATCTCAGTTTTGTGTCTCCATCTCTGCTTTTGGGTCCAACACCTAATTATCATCACAGGTGTGTGTAATAATTGGGCGGAATGAAATTATAAAATAACACGTTGTAACAGTTGTTTATTGGCACTGTAAGCAGTATGGGAATCCTGCTGCCAAACACTGCTCCCATCTCACACCACACAAAGAGAGTGAATTTCAGGATTTTAAGTCTCATAGTGCATCTCTCGTCTTTCTCTTTCTTTCTCTTTTTTCTCAGGACAAATCTGGAGGCCCTGCAGAAGAAGCTGGAGGAGTTGGAGCTGGACGAGCAGCAGCGGAAGCGTCTGGAAGCCTTCCTCACCCAGAAGCAGAAAGTAGGCGAGCTGAAGGATGATGACTTTGAAAAGATCTGTGAGCTGGGAGCCGGCAATGGTGGGGTAGTCTTCAAAGTCTCACACAGACCCTCTGGACTCATCATGGCCAGGAAGGTAACCCGTGATGTCATTCCCTTTTGTAACTCTGAGCTGTTTTGGTCCTTTGCAGAAATTAGTTTGATTTCAGTGGAAATGCAATCAATGCATAATGGAATTAGGTCCAAGGTTAATATAAAGGTGGAACATTCAGTGTTGGAACTTTATATTTGTTGGCAAGACGGGCCAGGTCTTCTATACAGTCCTCCAGAGGCAAGATATGAATACACCCTGTCCATGAAGTCACCTGTTGATGTACTTGAATCATCTCAATTTCTAGGTTAATGATGAATTACCCCAATTGCATGGTTCATAGAACAGTGCATATGGCTATTCACACACATTTAAGTCATTCAGCAGTATGAGTCAATAATACTTCAGTATTTACCAGTAACAGAGTATGATTTATTATAACTGACTTTTTTATTATTAAAAATAGATGTCCATTGATACTCTAATAAAATATTATAAAGGTTATTTCTTATGGAATAACACTGGAGTAATGACAAAATGGCTTATTGATATCCTGAAAATAATTATTCACAAGGCCCCGTAATCCCTCTGAAGAGAAAGTAAGAATAATAAAATGTCATTCATATCATGTGTGATTTACGTAGAAAATAATTTCAATACTAAGTGTTACATTTGGTTATATGGCTGTTTCAGCTCAATCATGATCATTTGGGTAACCTGGGCTGTGTCCGAATCAGAGCCCTACACCCTTTTGAGTACGCATATTTGAGTCCACTTCGTCAAAAAGCTTTTGAGTGGGCAACCTTTTCTCACAAATGGGGGCACTTAAAATACCAGAATGAACCCCTTATTTCCGGGTTTTTTTTTGAGGGAATTCAGGAGCACACTCATCTGCAGAACTGTGCACTCACCCGACAATTTCAGTAAGTAACTCGGAAGTAAAAACGTAAAAGACGTAGAGCGTATATGCATATCTATGGTACAAGAGTGGGTCATATTACGAAATACTCTTTGATTTTTGTTAATTCTATCTTCATTCATAGTCTACACTTTGTAACAATTGTCATATGTCAACTGATTGATATTCTCAATAAAAAATTAAAAAAGATATGACAAACTACTTTCTCACTAGTTTGGAAAGAGTTTTGCGGGATTTCTTTCGCACACTGCTTGCAATGTGAGGGGACAGGGCACATAGTAGACAGGGGTCTGAGTGGACAGGGGACAGGGGACAGGGAACAGGGCTCTGATTCGGACACAGCCCTGGTTATCTATAACAAAGTGACATGCTGAGAAAGCCTGCAGTTTCTGCAGATTAAATGATCTTTCTGCAGTTTAAATAATATGTATGCAACTTATCTATGGGCCTGATTTACTAAGACCTTTAGCATGTGCAAAACATTTTAGCACACGCAAAACTAATAACAACCAATGATTGGTGCAAAGCAAATGCCATGACCAATCATTGGTCATGTTATTGGTTTTGCACATGCTAAAGGTCTTAGTAAATCAGGCCCTATATGCAGTACAAAGTGGATATTGTTGCACAAGGCAGGCCCCAAGTCACCATACTGCAGTATCCCTTCACGAGGACAGGATGACCTGCTACAAAATTACTTTTCTGTTCAATGTCACACCTGTGTTCCGTATATCCCCCGTTTCCTCACTCCGCATGCATTTAGCAGGCTGTCTATTTCCAACTGAACAGCCTCTTAACAGTCTCCCACACATAGTGCAGCACTGCCAGCATGTAGCTTTTTTTTTTCACAAGTAGTCGAGTCTTCCACCAGAAATTGATTTTATGCCATCATCTCAGATACTCCATTTTACAAAATCTGAGGTCAGTGGAAGTTTCAGTTTCCCATCTTTGATTGTGTCGGGTGTCATGGATGCTGAAAAAATTAAGGACATCCCCTCTCTTCATGCACTTCATACAACTGCAGTCACAAAAAAACTAAATATATAGCATGGTGTAAAATACAAAATACGTTCCAAATAAATCTATAACCTAATATTAAAATGGAGGAGGTGTGGCTTTGCAGGTTGTACAGAGGTGTATGGGCAACCCATATTGCATATGAAATACATGCATGCAAATACACATTTCATTACAAATATACTGTATATGTCCCGGTTTCAGTGTAGAATGATGTGGACCTCCAATGATGTGGAGGGCTGTGAATTGTGGCATCATGAGCTTACAAAATGTTGAAATGTTGAGTATGACACAGGTATTTAATTTTAGTGCAAATGCTTGCAAAATTGTCCTAGATGTTTATATGACAGGGTTGAACTTGATCAGTGTGTGTACGTGCGTGTTGGTGTGTAGGTGACTTCATCAGTGTGCACCTTGATCTTTATGCGAGTGTACAGTTTGTGTATGTCAGAGTGTGCTGCTGTGGTTGATCTGCAGTTGATCCACCTGGAAATCAAGCCAGCGATCAGGAACCAGATCATTCGTGAGCTGCAGGTGCTGCACGAGTGCAACTCCCCCTACATCGTGGGCTTCTACGGCGCCTTCTACAGCGACGGCGAGATCAGCATCTGCATGGAGCACATGGTACTGCCACACACCTTCCACTCCAGAAATTAAGCAAAAGCATACGCTAGCCACTGCTCCGACCACTATTACTACTCTGTCTCTGTTTCTTCCCCTTCCAGGATGGGGGATCCCTGGATCAGTCACTGAAGAAAGCAGGCAAGATCCCAGAGCAGATCCTGGGCAAAGTCAGCATCGCTGTGGGTATCTCAGGCAGCATACTGTTCTCCAAGGAACTGAACTGCAGACACACTTGGCAGAATTAAGTGCTCACAGGCTAATATCCTGCTTCAAACTACATCAGCTGTTGTAGGCGGGCACAGCGCTGATCCTTGTCTACGTCTTACAGGTGATCAAAGGCCTGTCCTACCTGAGAGAGAAGCACAAGATCATGCACAGAGGTGAGTCGGCCACTTCTGCCCCGTTCCAGTTTCACGGGCTTGCTGGCCGGGCCTCAGAAAAGGCCAGTTCACAATGTGGAGGTAGAATAACTGGTCAGGTTTCTAATGGCACTGTGAAAACACAGAAATGAGGGATCTCATCCATGTCATGACGCTATGTTTAAGGACTCAAATCTTTGTCAAGGAATCATCCCAGATTTAAAACAAAATCTTTTTTAAAACTAAACTACATTTTGTTTTAAATCTGGGATGATTCCTTGACAAATATGTTGCAATTGAAGTAATAACACATTTCAGATGTGAATTGGTGCTCCATCAATCATCAATGCCCAGATTTGTTGAATTACTTACACTTAAGTTCAGTAATGAATTTGCTTACATATTTTAAACTCAGAACATGCATAATAAAAAACCCACAGACCTACTTTCTGTATAACGGAGAGGCAGGGAATGCCCTGCCGATTGAAACGCTTCCTTGCTGGGTGACATTGGGGCGTCACTCGGTGTGAATCGTCACCACAGCACTAGTGTGGTCAGGATTCAATTCTGGACAATGGGGCGAGTCACAGCGCCAAGAGCCAGTGTTTTAGTTGCACACTGGAAGCCCTTTACAATAGCATTTGAATTATTGTCTGCGTCTCTGTCCTGACAGGTCCGTGAGTCATGACCCAAGAGTTTTGCTCAGGAAGCCTCCCACATATAACAAAGAAACTATAGTGCCATGTGCGGTCTGCTCTGATCAGTTGTTTAATATCTCGGATGGAACATTAGGCCTTCGATGGAGTCTCTTTGATAATGATGCTTTCTCAATAGGTTAGTTTGTCTTTTGCAGGAGAAAAAATGTAGATGTTTTTATGCACTTTGTGTTAGAAATTAAATAATACATTGCATCAAGCTGGCATATGATACATCTATATATATATCTATATATATGATGTATACATACAGTATTCAAAATCAGAATTTTCTGGGAAATATGAATACTTACACTTAAGCTTTTTATTTACTGCGCACAGCCTAGCTTGAGTCTCCAAGTGCATGCAAAACACACACACACACACACACACACACACACGCAGGCCATAACCAAAGAAACCATTACACTTTTGAGATACTGCTGAGGGGTATGTCATTTCTATATTTTCTGATTGTCCCACTCAAAGTTTAGCATTATTCCGGTATGAAGCATACGTTATAGATAATGGGGATTCCATAGGGTTTTCTGAAGGACCAAAGCAGCGCCTGACCCTGAAAGACACACCCTATTTTTTCAGACGTCAAGCCATCCAACATCCTGGTGAACTCTCGCGGAGAGATCAAGCTCTGTGACTTTGGAGTGAGCGGGCAGCTCATTGACTCCATGGCCAACTCCTTTGTAGGCACACGCTCCTACATGTCTGTGAGTGGTTGTCTTCCTCTCCCGACTACACTCGCTGTGTACAGACCACCCCCCATCGCACATCACTTATTTGGCAACTTACAACATGGTCTAAAGCCAGTGTGGGCCATATTACATTGTTCATTCATTCAACCATTATTTCCGGAAAAGACCCGTTGAGGGTACGAGCCCTCATTTACAATGGTGCCAAGATAGCATGCATGTCCACTTCTTAGAAACACAATTTAAAACATGCATGTTGTGCGGCAGTGTAGCCAAAGTGATGAAGAAATTGTGTTTGTAAACCACACAATTGCTGTTTTTAATAGATAATATTGTGGGGGGGGGTTAAAAGTTTCACTGGACGTATTCAATTTAACTAACTAATAATAATAATGCCTATCATTTGATTTTAGATGACAGTGTACTATTAAGGCGGTTCCTCTGCAATGCAGTGGGATCATATTTCACACCAGGCTGTGGCCAGCATCGTGAGATTTTTCAGTCAAGACTGCTGTAGGAGATCCTATTTTTATATACTGAAAGAGCTCTGCAGCAATATTCAACAATTGTGAAAGAATATGTAATGCAGCAGTGGAAATGAAATGCCCCCCCCCCCCCCCCAGGCCATTCATAACAGCTGTTAATAAGGCTAAACACAAGCAAACCTCTTCTTAAATATGCACAGAAGGTTCATATTTTTTGTATACGCAGACCTAAACCTAATGACCCACCTGTAGTCCCTGAGGAATGAGCAGTCTTCTCATATTGTGAGCAGTCTTCTCTATACTTTTTACTGTTTTGAGGGATAATGGCAGATAAGAGATTTTTAAATCTTGTTGAAATCACTTACTTGTAATTTGACACCATTTTATTTTTACCATGTTGCTATTCAGCCGGAACGGCTGCAGGGTACACACTACTCGGTCCAGTCTGACATCTGGAGCATGGGGCTCTCCCTGGTGGAGATGGCCATAGGACGATTCCCCATCCCACCCCCCGATTCCAAGGAGCTGGAGCAAATCTTTGGCTTCCCTGTGGAGGACGATGCGTCGTCCAGCGAGGCCTTCCCCAAACCGAGGTCTCCTAGCAGACCAGCCAGCTGTGAGTCACCCCAATCCCGCTTCCACACCATTAATCACCCCATGTTCTCTCATTCTAGTCTCCCATGCCTTTATACAAGCTACGCAGACCTTTCCTGTCGGTTCTGTTCTATAGTTAGTCTGTGATTTTCAGCACCACCATTAATATTCCTACCACCATCTCTCTGGAAGGATCTTTCACTGCAAAAAGTTAATCAGAGTTAAGGCTACTCTAACCACCCCCTGCCAATTCCTGATCAGCACTCTCCAGTCAATGTGAAAAGCTCTCCCCTGACTGATCACTCCCGATCTGATGGTTACGAAGTGAGGGAGGGATACGCAATGCAGCCACAGCCTTGGTATCAACCAGGCTGACGACCTTGCAGGTGACGAGAAGGCAGGCATTGAAAATCCACCCGTGTGTGGCATTCCAGTTGGTCCTGTATGGATGTGATCTAGTTCTGTCCCCTGCAGGTGCATAGGTATTACAGTGCACCTCCAAACACTAATGGAATTTGGTCAGGTTGTAAAGCCAATTTCCATCTGCTGCAGCCACCAGAAGGCAAACAGAAGTGTGCTCTAGTCTGCAAATGAGATGTCATTTCCAAACAGGTCTCTAAAAGGTTTACACTCCAGTAGTGTGCAAATCTGATAACGCCTCTCTTTATCCTTCCGTTCTTCATTTTTTACAGCATATGGGCCGGACAGTAGACCTCCCATGGCTATATTTGAGCTGCTTGACTACATTGTCAATGAGGTATGCAAGATTTACACCCCCCCCCCCCCACACACAAATTTGCTATATTTTCCAATATTCTACCAAATTAATAACACATGGGTTTCCATTGCCCAATATTAAAGGAGAAGTTCAGTATTTAGCATGTTAAGCCCTGTTATAAGGTTATTTACGATCATATACATCCATATCAACATTTTGACAAACTGCAGTCTTGATATATTGCTTTTTACTCATGTCACAGCTAACTTACACAATGGATCTGGATGGGCATATAGAAAATCCTTCAAAAAACACCATAAACTCTTGTTTTCAAAAAGACGGGAACTCACTGAGTGGTCACTGGTGTCTTCTTGTCATTTACGTTTACGTTTTAAATGACCGTTTAAAGATTTATATAACTATTTTCAATCGCCGTACAGCCATACGTTTGTAAACTTCCGCTTGAAATTTTGTGAGGTCTTGGCTGAGTTTGAAGGCTACCGTAGAAGAAGAGCCACTTCCGGGTCACCAGGTCGGGGTTGCTTTGCAGCTAGTACAAACTCTTCAAAAGAATCCATTTTGCTAAATTAGTGTACGTTTATGCGACTGATTCCTTCACTGCAAGTGCATAAGACCACTAGTGAGCAACAGAAAAATACAAACTTTCCAAAACAATTCAGAAGTATTTCCAGTTTCTGGCTGCGGATGTGTCTGTCTAAACCTCCTTTGGTGTCTATACAAGTCAATGGATTTAATAAAATGATAAATAAAACCCGATACAAAGCATACTTTTTGTCAGAACATCAACAGACACCAGTGACCTCGGTCAGTTTCCCATCTTTGAAAACGAGTTTATGGTGTTTTTTTGAAGAATTTTCTATATGCCCATCCAGATCCATTGTGTAAGATAGCTGTGACATGGAGCAAAAAGCATATATCTCAAGACTGCAGTTTGTCAAAATGTTGATATGGACCGTTGTATATGACCGTGAATAACCTTATTTTAACATGCTAAATGCCGAACTTCTCCTTTAAATGTAAGTGCACTTATATAATTTAACCATCTCATTATTTTTAGCCACCACCTAAGCTGCCAGGCATCTTTGGTTCTGAATTTCAAGACTTTGTTAACAAATGGTAAGTATGAGAGCAGTGTTGGCAATACTCAATGTGCTCACAACGCCAAACACCGTTCTGAGAGAAATTAGTTATTCCAACTGAAAAAAACAGAAATTGTGCCACCTACTGGTGCTATAAATTCAGTGTGACAGTCCAAGCTTAAAACATATTTTTTGTTATTGCATCCTAGGGACAAAAACACTGGTATGTTAGCCAAGTAATAAGCTATTAATTAGCCATCACAGCATGTACATTCCAACTATCCATGCTTCACTTTATAACCCTTGTTATTTACTCTATGGCAACATAGGTTGAACTATATGCTGTTAGCAAATGTGCCCTGTATAATGAATATGGCTTGACTTAAGTTACTGCAGAAGGTTTTCTATAGCTATAAACCAAGCAGCAAGCATTTATTTTCACAAGATAATTTAGTGAGGGTAATCACTAGTCAATTGCAGGATTAAAATCACTACCTCAATATTCAGTAAACAGATAATTTTCTTGCAACGTCACACTGAGTATGCACGAGCAGACAGGAGGCAAAGGATCACAAGTATCAGAGTCTATGGAATTTCAGCAGCAACATCCATTTTAGTGCTTTAGCTTAGACTGTATCCTGAAATTATCCTTTTTAGATCAGATATAGTCACTTAATCTTAAAAATTCCACATAGCTGCATTGTTATAATTGCTGTCATACCTTTGAATTTCTCTCCCTTCAAGAAAAACACAACTCTGGCTTTATACAAACCGTAACACATTTTTATTGATGATAAAATGCTGCCGATTTCATCCCGTTCTGCCCCCGAGCTGTGCGCACACTTGTTTGTAGACAGGAAACTCATCTATATGGAAAATTACATCAATTTCCCATTGTCTCCAATTTAATTCCTTGACTTGTGTATTTTCAGTTTAATAAAGAACCCAGCAGAAAGAGCAGACCTGAAACAGTTGATGGTAAGTCTCGTCCTGGCCATACAATCTGCACAACGCACTAATGCACATCTCCCAATACTATATACCTGTTGCAGATACATTAGGATAATCTGTTGGAATTACTTAGGATTTGAGTTAGATAAGACGGCAAACATCTTTATTGTCTGTGCAACAGGATTTGTTCTTCCTGCTTTGCCAGTTCATAAGTGCATTCATTTATTTGCCTTCTAAATAAACAAGACGTGGTCCTGTTTATCCATATAGAAACAGCGGACCAGTTTACATGTAAACAAATAGCGAGCCATAGTTACCCTGGATAAACATGTAAAAAATAAAATAAAATAACTACTTTGATCTCTTCTAGGTCCACCTCTTCATCAAGCAGTCGGAGGCAGAGGAGGTGGACTTTGCAGGCTGGCTGTGCACCACCATCGGCCTAAACCAGCCCAACACCCCCACCCACAGTGTGGGAGTCTGAAAACAGGCTGAATTGCTCATCGCTCCAGGTGGTCCATCCCAGCAATCGCCAACGCTTCAATGTTTTTTCACGTTTTTAAAAGAAAGGTCTTTGTCACTCTGCCATAGCAAATCACTGCCTCTTTGTTGGATGTGCGAGATAAATTTTCTTGTAAAGTGCAGGGTTTCTCAACCACCTGAACGGTATTGACGTTCAAAGATTGAGAACTCAACCTCACAGAATAGCAATTCTTTGGTTCAATGCAGCCCCCATGTGACTATTTTCCCATACTGACACAGGCAAGGTGATAGTGTTCATAATATGGGGGAAGAGGACCCTGTATATGTGACCTGGTCTATATTCAAAATTAAGTGTTAATTCCAAAACTTACAGAAGCCAGACTACAAATCACAGGGCAGAAATCTGCAACTGTTCAATGCAGCCGTTCTTTTAAAACTGCATGGCTAAATGGGTTACGACCTTGACAAAATGCATTAATTCAAGGTGCAACGGTTGAGACTCACTGCTCTAGCTATATGGTCTGCTCTATAGCATGCGGTTAATTATCCTAGTAGTCTTCAGGACTTCAGATTCTCCCTTCAACAGACTGAGACAGCTGCTCTTAAGGATATATTATAAAACTGTACAGCATCTTGTGTACTGGATAAATGTTTTGCTATTTTGAAGAAAATATCATGCAAATTTTAACATTTAATGTCGTATAATAAATTGATGGTTTACCAACGTTATGCTCTGTCCAATTTTTTTTTGGTCACCCACCTCAGCCAACCCACTGTCAGAATAATGGGAACACCTTTTTAATCTACAGCACCTTACCAACATATTTGGAAATGAAAACCACACAAGGACACTATTTATTTTAAAATGGATTTTATTTGATTTCCATTTTGGAAAAAACTATGAAAACAGGTTTTTACTTGGGCATTTCAGCCTCGGGCAACTCCACTTCCATCTTCTCGTCCTCAGGCATTTCAGCCAGCGTCATCTCAGCTTCTGCCACCTCTGTGGTGTGCATCTCGGCTGAAGGTGTCTCAACTGCTGGAATCTGTGCCACGGGCATCTCCTCAGCCAGAATTTCTTCTGCAGGCACTTCCACTGCTGCCAAAACCTCGGTTGCAGGGGTCTCAGCTTCCAGAACCTCTGCTGCATCCGTCTCAACTGGGAGCATTTTAGCAGTGTAGGTAACATCCTCAAACTCCTCGAGAGTGGATGCCTCAACAGCTGCGCTCTCCGCCTCTGGTGCCTTTTCAGCAGGGATCTCGGTCGCTGCCATCTCTGCCTCGGTTACAATCATCTCCATGGGTGGTTCCTCTGCCCCCAGCTCCTCTGTTACAGGCACCTCCATGGCTGGAATCTCTGGTTCCACTGCCTCGGTCACAGGAATTTCCATAGTTGGTGCCTCTGACTCTGTTACAGGCATCTCCATTGCTGGTATCTGTGCTTCTACTGCCTTGGTTTCCTGCACCTCGGGTTCTACTGCCTCAGCTACCGACGTCTCCATTAGTGGCATCCCGGTCTCGACTGCCTCCACTGCAGGAACTTCAGTTACAATGGCCGCAGTTTCAGGCACCTCTGCTGCGAACTCCTCTGCCTCTTCAGGCATCTCATCCTTAGGTGCCTCCATAGCAAGCATCTCAGCTACAGGGATTTCGGTTTCGGGCGCCTCAACCTGGGTCACCTCAGCTTCGGGTGCCTCAACCTCAGTCACCTCGGGTGCCTCAACCTCAGTCACCTCGGGTGCCTCAACCTCAGTCACCTCGGGTGCCTCAACCTCAGTCACCTCGGCAATCTCAGCTTCCGGTGCCTCAACCTCAGTGACTTCGGCCTTGGGGATCTCAGCTTCCACTGCCTCAACCTGAGTAGCCTCAAGAACCTCAGCTTCCGGTGCCTCAATCTGAGTTACCTCAGCCTCGGAAATCTCAGGTTCCGGTGCCTTGACCTGAGTTACCTCTGCCTCTGGAATCTCATCTTCCGGTGCCTCAACCTGGGTTACTTCGGCCTCTGAAATCTCGGCTTCTAGAGCCTCGACCTGGGTTACCTGGGCCTCTGGAATCTCTGCTTCTAGAGCCTCAACCTGGGTTACCTGGGCCTCTGGAATCTCTGCTTCTAGAGCCTCGACCTGGGTTACCTGGGCCTCTGGAATCTCGGCTTCAAGAGCCTCGACCTCAGTTACCTCTGCCTCGGTAATCTCGGCTGTGAGCGCCTCAACCGGGGTTACCTCTGCCTCAGGAACCTCAGTAACAAGTGCATCAGGTACTGGGCTCTCAGCCAGAGCTTCAGCCTCAGCCTCTGTTGCAGTCACCTCAGCCTGCAGATCCTCGTCCGCAGGGGTCTCCATTATAGGCATTTCATCCTCGGGCTCCTCCTCAGCAGGGATCTCCTCGGCAGGTTTCTCCTCCTCAGGCATTTCGACTACGGGTGCCTCCACTGGCTCCTCAGCCACGGGTATCTCCAGTAAGGGCATCTTAGCCGCTGGCACCTCCTCCATAGCCACCTCCTCTGCAAGAGCCTCTTCTACAGTGGGTTCAGCTGGAGCTGGCCGTTTCACAGCCTTTGGCTTCTTGGCTTTCTTTGCTTTCTTGGGCTTGGGCTCAGGAGGAGGCACCTGCACTGGCTTCGCTGGCTTCTTCTTCTTCTTCTTGGATTTAAGCATCTTGGCTTGGATCTATGGAAAGTGCAATAAGGTTGGTATAACTGTCATAGTGGGTCCAAACAATTTCTGTGCCAGAGACAGATGGTTGGCATTATGTGCTAGTCCAAATAGCAGATTTGCACAATATGACAGAAATTGCACTGATTGAGTGCACTTGGTGACACTGCCTGAGTGACACTGCCTGAGTTTATGCATGACCAGGTATCACTATCCAAGTGTACTTACAGCAGGGTCATGCAGCAATATGGCGTTTCGCCGTGCCGTCTTTGCGTAAGGGTTGAGCTTCATCATCACCCTCAGGTTATTCAGAGGATTCTTCTTAAGCACTCTACGGCTGATCTTCTTGCTGTGGATAGAGTCACAAAGAGATGACGATCTGCCATTACAAAGTGTGAGGCAGCAACAATACATGTCTATTATGAAACTGATAGAGAATGGCTTCTAGGAGTGCACTAATGGAAACAAGGACATTAACAACCCGAGGCATTTCACTGAGATGAGGTCGTTCAGAACTTCCACTGAAATCACAGCATTCAGAAACACGGACCATGAAGTGTGGACTCATCATAACAAAACAGCAGCTCAGCTTGCCCCCAAAACTCAAACAACTCAGTTTCGGTGCTCAGTGACTGGAGATTCTGTTTTAGCAGAATTACTGTTACTGTGCATGAATGAACGGGCCTCACTTTGGAGCGCGAAGTGCTTTCTGTATTTCGGGGCTCTTGAGAATTCTGCTTAGGTCTGTGTTTGTCATCTTGTGCATTGGTAAGCTGAAAAACAAGAAAGATGTTATATAACATGATGAAAATGGGGGAAGGAAATAAAACATTTGTGAAGCTGTACAGTAGCAGTAAGTAAACTCCATTCTGTGAACCTGTAACTACTACATACTCAGAACTTCATTGAAATCATGCGTTTCAGAAACACGGACCGAAGTAGAAGCTCATCACAGTTGTTTTTACTGCTTCAATTTGTAATCTGCAAGGCTGATCAGATATGGCACCCATTTAGTGTGAGGGAACCCAACCCAGCGCTCTCCTCATACTCACTTGTAATCCACTTTGAGGGTGGAGGCCTTGCGCCAGGTGCCATACAGCTCGTCCAGCTTTCTGAAGGCGCCCTCTGTCCAAATACAGAAGCGACCGACATGGCCACCGGGGGCGAGGCGGAGAAGGTTCAGTTTGTTCACGTTCTGAAGGGTGATGCCTGTTGGGTGACAAGGTGGAGCCATTCGCAGACCCGTCATTAAAGCATTCAAGAGGTAAGCTGCATGTGAGCAGGAAAAGCATACAAGCGGTTAAGCATTAAGCATGTTCAAATAAATGAGGAACTGGCCAGTCGCAGGGATGGTCTTCCCAGCCCTTCTTAACAAGGGACTCCAGCGGGGATTTCCATTGATTTTTCATATGGCGCAGGCAGTGGAGGGTGCAGGAGGCCTTTTGGCTAAATTGTGGGGTTTACTTTCGGCAGTTCTGTGTATTGTAACAGCTCATCGCTCCGCAACATTTTTTAAAAACTGTTACGTTCTGTTGACGTTAGATATACACAGATAACGGCTTAACTAACCTACTGTGGCAAAGCTGCCACATCCCCAAAATACAGATCCTTTTGTGAGGGAGTGAATGACCCCAAGCGATGATAATGATCTAAAATGCTACATCCGTCTACTATGCCATGCATCAAATTCTTTGGGCTGTGCAATATAATACTTGGCTAACTTAATTAGTTCACGAGCCAACTAGTTAACTGCTGTTAACTAACTATTCTGCACTATATAAGGAACACATCTCCCTTCCACTGCGTAAAGCAAATAAAGCTATATCAAACTAATGGATAGCTAGATAATAAGAAATCATAGCCCTATACATTTTGTGTAAGCTTGAACTTGAGCAAGGGGAAAAGCATGGAATGCTGGCTGACTGCATTTAACATTAAGCTCTGGCTGACATGAAGCCAGCTGCCTTGGCTGAATGGGTACGCTGCCTGTGACCGTTAGCTATCTCACCATGCGCTGAACTGCATCATTCCCTTCCACACATGACATGCACACTTCGGTAAAACACGAACTGTGGCTGTCTCTACGGAGGGCTCACACACGGGAGCCTCTTCTTGATCGCTTCATTTTTGCAGCATGTAGTTTCCCACATGCAGTCAGACTTGCCCCTCCGGTCAGACACACAATCTGCACCTAAAAAATATCGCTGAGTAATAATAAAGGATTGTAATAGTTACAAAATTACCGGGACATAATGGTGGTGATGGGGGATTTTGTGGGCCATTTTATTCCTGTACAGGCTAAGGTAAGATGAACGGCCTTGAATAAGACAGGGGGCTGGGGGTGGAGGGGGAAACAACCTGTAGCCCACCGCCTTAGAACTTCCAAGACCGTATGTACGGAAAGGGGAAAGCTCAGAACTTGGAGTTCTGAGAAACAGCCAATGAAGAGGCAACTCTTTATATCAGGAGCTTCCTGTCCTTTCCACAGGGTGTTTTGAATGGACAACACACTCACAGGTTGACAAAGACTGCATTACACACTCTGAAAATAATTTCTCAAACCCCTTTCATCATGAACAGGTCATTGCGCTAGTAAAATGAATCCCAAGCAGATCAGACATTACTTTTGAAGACACTAACCGGGAATGTTTCTGAAGGCCTTTGTAACGCCACTGTCTTCATTGTAGATGATGCAGGGCCCCCTGCGTTGAATACGTCTGCGGTTCCTCATCTTACCCTTACCAGCGCGCATCCGCTGGGAAGCATACACCTGAGGAAGACACAAACAAGACTCACATTTTACACAACTACATTCTCCACACACACAAAGATGAAAATATGTGCCATTGGCTGGTGTGGTTAAATCTCCATTTAAAAATGCATATCCTCAAAAGGTTCATTGTGCCAGTGCCACAAAACCTTCTTGCAAGATGCACAAGTGCAGGCAGACATCACAAAAGAAGACTGGGCCTTTGCATTAGTATCAATGCCATACAAAGTGGAATATGGGACAAAGTATAGCCGCACGTCAGGGGTGGCTTACTTTCTTGATGTCGTTCCAGGCTTTCAGTTTCTTCAGCAACAACACTGCCTCCTTTGTCTTCTTGTATCCCTCAACCTTGTTGTCCACCACCAGGGGGACCTCTGGGATCTCCTCAATACGGTGCCCTGTGGAAACATGCTAACAATGATCCAACTGTTCTTGTGTTGCCCGGGCTAAGCAGTTCTAGTTTCCATTGGAAGCTTGAAGCCATCTTGCTCAGACTTGAATGATCGTCAACCACCTGCGCCAGCATGGAGACAGCAGGCAACTGTCACTGTGCGCAGTGTCGGACGCAAATTACACCATCATTGCAAGAATCTTGTTAGAACCTTGACATCCATCAACTTGGTCAACACTGATCAGTTCCATAAACAACAAAACTAACCTCTTAATGAGTATTTTCCAGGGCAGGGATTCCCAAACTTAAGTGTCAGACAATGAGTAAAAATATTTAATATATTTCAATATAAACACCATTAGATGCAGAATTTCATTTTAATAGTCTGAACGTCTTGTTATGGTGGTAATCCCCCCCCCCTCCCCCCTCACATTTATCTCTTGACCCACCTCAACCCCTCTTGTGACCTAGCACCCCAATTTGGGAACCACTGTTCAAGTGTGTCATTATTGCAGCTGACGGGGCCCAGGAGGGTGACTGACCTTTAGACATGACCAGGGCGGGCAGGGCAGAGGCAGCGAGGGCAGAGCAGATGGCATAGCGTTTCTGGGTGGTGTTGATTCTGCGGTGCCAACGACGCCAGGTCTTGGTGGGGGCAAACATTCGTCCTCCGCGGCACATCTAGCCTTGAGTTAAGGCGAGGGATCAACTACACATGTGCACTCAGGCCCAGGGATGACTACTTGACACTGAAATGCACCTCTGGGTCATAAATACAACCACGTTGCTAATTTATGGCACTGTAAAACTTTTAAAAGTTACTGCAGATCTACTCTGAGATCAATCTTTTTTGCATTGATATTACGCTCATTTTGCAGACATTCTTAGCCAAAGTTACTTACAATACAGGAGAAACGTAAGGGCATTTACCCCATTAATACATGCAATAGTACCAGACCTGGATAACGTTCTCAGACCAGCAAGTCAGACATGCAACACCAGAAAAGCACTAGTGCAAGTTAACCATGCTAACTATATTCTAGCTGGAAACCCATCTCTGTTCAGAGGGCAATGACCTTAATGTAACCATGAAGAAAAAACATGCTGGAAACTTGCACCGTCTCCTGTTCTACCCCCCCCTACAGGAAATGCACATGGTTGCTTTGAAATTTTAATGCTTAGAGCAAATTTCATTCGATATACACTGGGGATGTGTTGCTGGTCAAAAGCAGGATACATTTCCAAAGGCTCCTTGGCCAGAGCGGTGTGTGCCGCCGCCCCGTACACGGGGGATACGTGCCACAGCTCTGCCTGTGCCCCAGGACTCTGCGCTGGTTTGATGACCTGGAACACACAACACACTACTATCAGGACTAAATGCACAAGATTAGTAAAAAAAAAAAACACACCACTGTTAGCACTGAATGTACAAATCGCTGAGGCAAGCCATCCAAGGTTCCCACACACGAGTAAAAATATCATGAGGAAATCCCCCCCAAATCATTCAACTTTGATTGGGCAGTGCATTAATATCACCCACTTGCACCAACTCTGAAACATAATTAAAGATACTGACAGGAATAGATTAATGAAGAGCTTTGAAAAGTTAAAATATCTCCACAACCAGTTGAGCTAGAATTTTTCCCACAGGTGGTTTTTAAAGTTAAAAATAAATAAATACACACATTAAATTTTTGTGTGCAATGAAGGACATTTTGGATACAGAAGTTGCAGACGACCTTCTGACTTTAGAATGGCTAGCATAAGTGCATTTTGTAGTTTAAAGCAAGAAAATACACTTCAAATAACTCCAAACAACTTGTGAGAAGCTTAAAACGCCATAAAGTAAACTATCTCCTTAAGAGGTCAAGTCCAAAATACTTTTTAAATTATTATTTTTTTAAAAATCCAAAATTTTACTATGGATTACAGTGCCCATTATCACCCTCACAAAGCCTCTTCTAAACAACATCCTGAAGAAAGCTTGTTAACTACATTTGCTCCACATATATGCAAACACAAACAGCTGAATGGCATAAGTTTTTTTTAAAATTAGACAGCCAAGACAGCTGGTTGTATGGCAGTCCCTTTAAACATTTTCCTGGTTGTCAGCAATACAATCACCCATTTATTTTCTAAAACCAGTGGGAAAATGTGCTAGTGTATAACGTGTAAATATATGACGTGTTGCTGGCATAGCTATATATACACAGTATACTTGCCAGCTGGACACCGTCCCATGTATACAGATAAGGTATCAAGAATCTTATCTATGGAAACAAGGTTAAAGTTTTAAGATGTAGGCCTACATCTATAAATCCTAATTAATACATATGCCGCCATACTGCTTCTCAATACAATTGATTATGAAGCCACTTGTTACAGTAATGTTGTGCTCTACACACATGATCACATAGCTACACAGTACCTATACATTTATGCATTTTTTGTAATGCCCAATTAACAGAAAGGGCTGTAAATACACCATCAATTATTTTAACGGTACACTCACAGGCACTTCTGATATGGGAATTGGGAAAATAAAAAATGAAACAATTTTCCCATTTGAATGCTTAAAATAGTTTGGGTGGTATCTTTCCAATTGTCAGAATTGTTCAGTTTGCTCAACCTAGCAATTATAGAAAGCTTTTAATGGAGTTCCACCAGCCATATGAAATTCTACCCCAAGCATATCAGTGACGTATTTAATTTGAACGGGGACCTAACATGCTTGCCCCTACCTTGTTTCCATTCAAGTTAAGTCCTCCTGAACCTCAACATGGGCCTCTACAATGTTTTCGCCGCTTACCTGTGGTACACCTAACATTTATGCTGCAAAAGTTTTCTTGTATGACTCAGACCATGTGCTGTCTGGACAAAACATGTTGGAAAAATGTTGCTGTGGACACATGCGTTCCTTTTCTTGAAGTAGCCTATTGAAATCCTATTATATGAATGTTACCCTCAGTGTGATTATTTGGCATTCTATATTATACCTTACCATTAGCGGCATGTCACCAATTTCTTTCCCAAATCGAAGTTTAGGCTATGGTTTTCGCTTTGCAACTAATGGCAAGTGCAACTTCGTTGTCCTTATTCATTTCAGTGTTAGCCTACTGTTTTTGCACGATACAACGAAGCAAGTTAATTGTGAACGACATTCTGTTTTGCCACTAGCAAGCGAAGGCGCTGTTCTTCAACATGGTTAATGATAAAACGGAAGGTTAAAAGTGCTAACGTACTCTAATGCTTAGCTACATAGTTCGCCATCGTGCTTATAACTCAAGCGCAAACCAATGCCTTTAGTGCTTTCTGCAAGTTTCTAACAAACAAAAAAACGCGTTTTACAGTGCGGGCATTGCATGAGCTAGCAGTTTTTAGTGTACTAGCTGCAAAAACGAAACGAAATCGACGTTTATTTCAATTCACTAAGTTTTCCAGCGTGGACGACATGCAGTTGAGTGACTCAACGGTAGGCTAATTGCTACTGGATTAACAGATTTCTGTCATGAGTCAAATACGATCGACATTTGTCAGTAGTGAATTGACAAAAGCAAATGGTGAAATAAGACACTCGACTCGTTCCACACAGGTATATTTAATAAACAGATAACGGCATACAATCCATTTTAGTAACTGCACCAAGTTGGTAGACTACGACTCATGTGTAGGCTACTTGTGGCCAAGAGTGGTAAAAGAGTAATGGTGAGCAGGCTGTGATGACGTGTCCAGCAGGTGATGGGGTGTATGGTCCCCTAAACTGTTTAGTTGGCACAAGAGAATACTCACCGGCCAGTTCGCTGACAGCATAGGGCTGACGGCTGTTCTTGCGCATGTTGGTGTGAACAAAGTTCACAATATCCGGGCGGATGGGTGCCTTGAATACAGCAGGCATAACCACATTTTTGCCTGAGGCCTCTCCTTTCTCGGAGTAAACCGATATGAGGGGTCGGGCGCAGGCCTGTGGATACAATGCGTTACCGTAAATTTATTTTGAAACAACGTGCAAATTAAACATTTTAAATGTTAGTCACCAAGATTTAATTGGTTGAAACTTTTTTTATACTTTAATCTGGCTCAAGAAGGTTTACCTGGTAATATTCGCCCTATATAAGCCAACACAGACAAACGAACGCTACTCACACTCCTAAGGCTAAGATATCTAGCTATAACATCACGAATTAATGTCAGTTTAGCCTACAGTCAACATGCAAGCAAGCGTTGGTTTCCAAATGAGTATTCAGCCCTTAGATGCACCCAATCTCTAATCAGAACCGACATGTTTTCTTTTGTCCACAAATTTCCGCCAGCCAAAGTGAATATCTGGAATGTTAGGCATGTTAAGTTATTTTTTGCTTTTTTAACTATAAAAATAAACGTGATTTACAAATATATACATACACATTAATAATTACTGGGTATAAATATGAAATGTCATTTTAAAATATAGACGATTCCTAAAATAACTATTGCTTGTCGGCTAAAGTTACAGTTCTAACGTCAGCTAGAAAGCGATTGTAACGCTGGTCGTCACTGGATAAATTAGCAAATGTTAGCCTATTTGGCTAGCGAACTTCGTCTTTGTCCTTAAAACTGGATACTTTAGTCTATTATACTACTTTACTAAAACAGTTATCATGTAACCGGATAGTGACAGAATTAGAAACAGATTAGGAGTTTTAAGTAACATTAGGCCAACTTGCTAAGACTTTGTAGACAAACTACATCAAGGGACATCACGTTGACGGTATCCATCCGTATTAAAAAAACCGGAGGATTAGATAACACACCCCTTTTCACATTGAGCTCATGGCAAAACAAACCAAATTGTGTAACGTTAACTAAGATTTCAGACAGCCTGAGCATCAAGCTAGCCAACTAACGTTACAATTATATCGGAACACGCCGACAAGCTCCCAGTAAATCGGTTTAGCTTGCATGCGCTATAGTTCACGTTAGCTAGTTAACGAGCTAGTATTAGCAACAAAGCCTCTCCCACCTTATCCACCATAGTGGACGTGCGTATAAGTAAATTGGCTCTTCAAAATAGGATTGTTGCGCGCATATCATTGATTCTAGCTGTCCACCACAAACACAATTATTTCTCACGTGTATAACTGATCATTCAATTAAATTCGCAATATACAAGTCAACACACAAACGTGCCCCACGCCTACTCCTTCCATGTTAGCTAACTGTACACGTGCGGATTCGCAAGTAAAATGGCTTCTCCAACTTTAGATATTAAGTAGCCACACAATAATAAACATTCAGTTAGCCTATGGGAGAAGTATACCCAGGTTAAAAAAACAAAATGGGAACACACTAGCATAAATACAAACAGCATAAATAAATGAATAAAAGTATTGCGTTTCTAACCATTTTTCTCAGGAGACCAGGGTCTTCCAACGATGGCGACCACGGATGAAAAGGAAGTTTACTGCTCGCCCCCTATAGTATATACATCGACAGCCGGTCACTTCCGACAATGAAAGACTTCGGAATTAAAAAGTAAAAAATTATGACCTAACCCTGTAAATAAATAATCCAATATAGCATATAAACACGCTGGTGCTGAACGTCCGTTTCTAAAGTAATTAGCCTAAAAATGGGGTGGAATTGTTATAATTGGAACTATTTGGCTCCTATTCACCGTTTTGGCGTAGGGTACCTTTAGACGTAGGGACCGGACTACTTTTTGAATAATTTTCTAAAGAAATGAAACAAACACATTTTTGAAATTGTTTATGATATACACGTGTATTTTTAAAACCACATAATTCAAAGCCTGCGTAATTGGAAAAAAAAAGTATTAATTGATTGGGTGTGTGTGAATACCATCGATGACGCGCGTGACGTAAAAGCGCGCGGCGTACTTTGGATTCTCTAGGCGAGCCAGGGAAAATTATTAAAAAATATTAATAATAGACGAGCAAGGGATGGGGTCTTGCACTGCTAGCCTATTCTGAGTTTTTTTTTTTTTTTAAATTTTTTTTACCAACGTATAATGTAATAATTGTATACCTACTAGAAAAAAATTGGTCTAGTCATGAAAACTGGTTTTTCATTTTAATTTGTTGTTATGCTACTTCTTTATTTAGCTAGTTAGCATGCAGGGTGGAAAAGGCAGACTCTTTCTTAGTTAAGTAGATGAACCATATACAGAATATAAAAGCTCCTGGAATGAAGCATAACACTTTGTGCTGTGGAAGATGGAGAAAGGCTAATGTAATAAAACTGGCTTTTCCAATGTCTTTACCATCCCAATAAAAATATCTGTCCTTAGAGAACAATGCAAGGCACACAGCAGCAGCAACTTGTGTGACTCATTTTCTAATGACAAAATATTAAGTGAATCGAAATATGGTGATAGTTAATACTCTAGTTTAGAGAAGGGGTTCCCAAACCGGTCCTGGGGACCCCCTGTGTATGCTGGTTTTCGTTGCAACCACAGTTGCAATCCCAGAATTTTAACAAGCTGTTAATTTTTCTTAATTAGGTGCTTGTCATGTTAAGAGGAATTATTTACCCTCTTAAGCCACATTATATGAGAAATAGCTATGGATGCCATGTAGAATAAACACCCCATGTTCACATTGTGCTTATTGTGCTATATTATTTTTAAAAGATTAGAAAATTATTTAACAGATCCATTTAAAGACTGATTTGAATCAATAGGCTTCTAATTGGTGAAAGTGTGGACACATGGCCACTAAAACTAACCATTTGGTAGATAATGAAGAATTCAAACACAATGCAAATGATAATGAGCCAAACCTGCATTGTGTTAATAAGCTTAAAGAATGGGGAGTTTATTCTACATGCCATGCATAGCTATTTCTGACATAATGTGGCTTAAGAGGGTGAATAATTCCTCCAAACATGAAAAGCACCTAATTAAGAAAAATTAACAGCTTGTCAAAATTCTGGGATTGCAACTGTGGTTGCAATGAAAACAAACATACACAGGGGGTCCCCAGGACCAGTTTGGGAACCCCTGGTCTAGAGTAAGACCGTGTCTGTGTACCGCTAAGCAGACCCACACAACACATGCTTTCGTTCCCACACCATAGATAAAACACTCAAACACATCAATGACCAAAAAGACACATTCATCAAGGCATGCAGCAAATGCAAACATCAATTTAATACAGCAAGTCTATTTAAACTCTACACTGTATTTAAAATGGTGAGGATGTATGTGAGTGTGCAATCAAGGTGTCTGAACTACTATGTATTTTATCCTTGAGAAAACAGTCCTCAAAGTGTGTATTCCTTATTTACAGTGAAGATAATTTCAAGACACTCACAGTAGGCTATCACTTACCAAGATTTCCATATAATAGGAATTATATTTTTTAACTACAAACCATAAATGCCAGGGAAGTTTCCAACACATCATAAATATATTGTCTCACTCATACAGTGTGTCTTTGTCAAGCGGTAGGTTCTCTTAGTGGCAAAATGTACTATTTCAATCAGTCATGCACACACAGTAAAATGGTTATCCTC
Organism: Synaphobranchus kaupii; assembly: GCA_029718625.1. Taxonomy (NCBI): domain Eukaryota; kingdom Metazoa; phylum Chordata; class Actinopteri; order Anguilliformes; family Synaphobranchidae; genus Synaphobranchus; species Synaphobranchus kaupii. The sequence goes on along the minus strand of CM056388.1, from coordinate 36,538,588 downwards.
TTGGTTAGTGTAAACAGCTCCTTTATCTTACCTTTTTTCAAAAATTTGAGGAAAGTTATTATGGGTGACTTTGCTGATTGCAATGCCACTATCCAATCAGGTAATGAAAAAGGGGCTTTTTTTCTTACCTCACGGTCAATACCAAAATATTTTCAGTTGTGTTGAATAAAAAAGGACTACTACAAATATTACACATGAAATAGGCCTAATTGCTTCAGTCATATTTGACAAATAAAATATTTTATATTTGCTCAGCAACTTAACACTGCAGCCATTGCACCAGACACTGTGAAGCAGAAATAAAGACAATATGGAAATATTATTGCAAATGAAGTAGATTTTCACTTGAACATGTACTGTGTATCTGGGAAACACTTTCTTCAGTCTGCATTAGATGTGCTTCAGTCTGCATTAGATGTGCTTCAGTCTGCATTAGATGTGTTTGTACAGAGCCCAGTTCATAGTGTTACACATCAACATCTTTGGTCATGAAATTAGTGTAATTTTCTTTTTACTTTCATCACTTCAATTCAATAGAACTTCAAAACCACCTGGTGGAATCTTCTGTGATGCTGTCTGTATTTTCAGAGCATCAATCTTGGAAGTGTTCACACATGGTCAATGCCTGCCACATTTTGCAGAATGACTAATTTGTTATAAAATCCTCTATGGATTACCATACAAATTATATTGGTTGGTTGTGACACTGATAATAGCTTTAATAGGCATTTTCGTATGCGTATACTAAAGACCAAAATGAAATGTAAATGCATGTCATATAAATCAGAAAACATGTTTTGTAGGGGTTGGTGTTGATTTGCTGACTGTGGTTTTGAATAGCACGGTCTAGATTTGTGGTTTGTATTCTTGAGAATGAACTCCCTTACATATCGTGAACCTGTTGTGGCAATGAAGACAACAGCGATACCTGATGGACAATATGGAAAACTGCAATACTTTACTCAGCCTGGTTAAGGGGCGCCCTCTACTGCTGACACAGAGCGTTGCACAGTCCACTCCCGAAATTAGCCTAATAGTCCCTTAATACCATTAAGACACAAAACGTTGTTCACTGCCTTGTACGAAGAAGGCTGCTATGCTTTTGACTATTTAGTAGATCCAACACAGCCATCTAGATTCATGCTGATTTCCAAGAACAGTAATAGGAACCCTACATTAACCTATCATGTCCCCATGTACTACTTCTTGTGTTTGTGTATTTCAGATCTACCATTTGAAGCAACTGCTAGAGCTGAAAGTGATTGGCCCCAATCAGGATGTGCGGCGGCATCATTAGCTTACAATGAACTCAGTCACAGGTCAGGGAAATGGCTCAGAAGTATTCAAAGTATATTTTTAAAATCTTTAATGCTGTGGTTTATTTTCATCTGAAATATTAGCTTTATAGCTTTATTAATGAACATGTTTCACATGCAATTTAAAGCTTTTTTTCATTTTACAACAGCACATGCCACTACAACTGCTTCCCCACTGTGTATAAAGAAGTGTGTAATTATAAAAAATATGCATTCAGTATCTTATTGTAATTGCAAATGTTGCTTCACTTTGGCAACCAATAGTGTTGTTAAAAAAGATTATGTACATGTGTCCCAATTAAAGCAATATTTGATTATTAAGGCAACCGATAGAATTAACTTCACGTCAAACATCAAACCTGAATTCATCCGTGTCGATTTCTGAACAGCATTAAGATGTTGGCTGCAAATCTTTTAATCTAAAATAATAAATGAATAAATAAAAACACAATACACTGGAACTTGAGGAAAAATGCTTCTTGTGAAATGTAAGTGACACTTACTGTACATCAACAAGCACCGGCTTTAATGTCAGAGTCCTTTTTCAGCATAACACCTTCTGTCAGGTTGCGCTTCAGAGGGCCTGTGTGTGACTGAGACTTAAGGGAACGGCCCGGTACAGGTGTGTTTGTGTCACGCTGAGAAATGGATGACTGCGCGAGTTGAGTGCGTCGCTAGTTGCGCCTGCGCAGCAGAAACATGAGGAAGACCGCGCTGAGGAGGATACACAGCGTACACACAGTGGGGACGACAATCTCCGTTACCATTTCCATGTGACTGGTCAGGGGGTCTGAAACACACACAGATACAACATATTAAACAAACCTCTACCCTGAGATTTAAGCACGTGCACACACTCATGTTGTCTCAGAATGCCATGCGCAGAGTGTGTTATGCTCAGCACTCAAAGGGTTAATTATTTTTGCAATACATTTAGCTTTTTTTTGTGTTGCTTTTAATGAGCATGCGTGCAAGAGCTTACCATGAATTAGTCTTAGAATATTGGCAGCAGTACTCCGCTGTTCCTCTATCAAAAAGAAAGAAATGACTTAGAGTTGCTTCAAGAGACCTTAACCCTTTGAGGACTGTTGATGAATTTAGTCAAGCAGCAGGGAAACTGATTGTACAAACATGTCTCCTTGACAACGTGGCTGAGTGAATTCTGGTCAAAGGCATAGCCTGTGGAAGTGGATGTGTTCAGATCTGCAGTACCACAGAGCAATGACTGCTTTACACTGTCCTTATTTCACCTCAGCACAGAGCTGCATCTGATTCTGTTCAAATTCTGCTTGCCGTTATATCTTCCCACAGAGTACACAATGAAAATCATCTGACGCCTACACACGTTTCACTTCCCCACTCAGTGTTATATCACAGCGGGATGCGTGGGCAGCGAATGCACTGTGTGGAAGTGACTGTAAGTTTCATCCTTAGTCATTTGGCCAAAATGATCAGAACCAGTTGTACTGAGACGTATAGCTAACTTGGGAACGAGAGCAATTCTAGAAACAAGTATCGCAGCAACAGACGGAAGAGCTCTCTCAAATTACAGAAACGGAATACAATGGCAAAACTTTAAAACTGCCATTTGAAAGAAGATTTATAGCAAACACTTGGGGTTTTTAAAGAGGGTTATGAGGACTACGTCTTAAAGGACCCTATGGGCCACCACCAATTTATCAAAAAAGCAAAAAGTGAAACAGGACATAGTTCAATATTTGGCAATGCCAGGTTGAAAAGATTTCAATAGGCATCTGTTTTATTTACACAGGAAGGCCTGAATTAATTCAGTGCTAATCAAGACCAGTGAAATTGTTCCAACAATTCATTGATTGACACGTTGAAATGTGGTTCTCAAGGAAACACTGCCCCACCCCCAAAAGAAAAAGAAAAAATTTGCCACAGCAAACAAGAACCTGCAGATAGCACTGTCATTGGGCAAAGACATTTTTGTGCTCTTCATTGATCACAATCAGGACACGCCTTTCCAGGCCTTTGAGCCAATCACAATGAGGGAAAAGTTTCCTCGCCAATCTGAGTGATTCCTGGGACAATATCACAGTCCATAAAGAATCAATGCTGTGCCATGACATCTGCTTGTTTAATCAGTGCGAAAATCTTGCCAAGCCAAAAAGAAAAACAACAAAAAACCCCAAATTGACTCTTGTTTGATTCCTAGTACCTAAACTTCATCATGCACTGGCCAAACCTTTGGCATTTCTGCATGTTCCTTATTGTCCTTGGACTTTCTTCTAGCTGGAGGGGCAAACAAAGAAAAAAAAATCCTGTTAGAGGTTTAGATGGCTAATCCGCTGGTGTCTAAGCTGTTTGGACAACCTCCAAATGTCAGATTTCAGATCTGGGTTCACTGGGAAGCAATGCTTCATAAGGCTAGAATTACTCACAGGACGTTTTGAGATGCACGCATCGCAGTTGTACACATGCACATTTACAGATCCTTTCCAAAACATTAGAATATCATGGAAAAGTTGTTTCTTTTCCATAATTCCATTCAAAAAGTGAAACTTTCATAGATTATAGATTCATTACACACAAAGTGAAATATTTCTAGCCTTTATTTGTTTCATTTTTCATAATTTTGGCTTACAGCTCCAGAAAACCCCCAAAACAGTATTTCAAGAAATTAGAATAGTGTGTCGAAAATCAGCATTTACTTCAGTTATTTCAGAAAATGAATGTTTTAGACTGAGTGTCACACTATCATCTAATTTACTCAAAACACCTGCAAAGTTTATCTCAGTTTGGTTCAGTATGGGGAAGACTGCAGACTTGACAATTGGCCAGAAGACCATCATTGACACCCTCCAGAAGATGGGTAAGCCACAAAAGGTCATCGCTAAGGAGGCTGGCTGTTCACAGAGTGCAGTGTCCAAGCATATCAATAGAAAGTTTAGTGGAAGGGAAAAATGTGGCAGGAGAAGGTGCACAAGCAAAAGAGATGACCGTAGGCTTCAGAGGATTGTCAAGCAAAGACGATTCCAAAATTTGGCGGAGATGCAGAGGGAGTGGACTGAGGCTGGAGTCAGTGCTTCAAAAACCACCACGTACAGAGTGTGACACTCAGTCTAAAACATTCATTCTCTGAAATAACTGAAGTAAATGCTGATTTTCAACACACTATTCTAATTTCTTGAAATACTGTTTTGGGGGTTTTCTGGAGCTGTAAGCCAAAATTATGAAAAATTAAACAAATAAAGGCTAGAAATATTTCACTTTGTGTGTAATGAATCTATAATCTATGAAAGTTTCACTTTTTGAATGGAATTATGGAAAAAAAACAACTTTTCCATGATATTCTAATTTTTTGGAAAGGATCTGTATATGCAAAAAAAAAACTCTATTTCAATACTGATCTCATTTATATGTTTTGTGTACATGTTTCCTTGCTTTGCTATGGACTTGCAGCAGAGTGCTCATATAACAGTCAAGATGGCTTCATTTTGAGCGGGCTGTTGTGCATTACTTCGCTGTGATTTAATATGATTTTATTCCGGATGGCTGGAGAGGTTAGAGCTTGCTCAGATTTCATCCAGGATGTCAGTTTGCAGCTGCCTTTCTTGATATGCAGGTAAACTACATCGGCGGCAGGATATTTATCTAGTTTATTTTTTTTGTTTGTTTGCCCCAGCTAGCTTCTCACCCATGTCTGCAAGAAGAAGAAAAGGAAATGTTGGGATTTACTAACCTGCTGCTAGCAGCTGATTGCTGGAGGAGCAGGTCTCTGTCGCCTTCCTCTTCCAGTTCTCCACCTGGGAGGAGAATTCAACAGCACCAGTCAATCAGCGGCACAGAGGTGGACTATTAATTCACCTCACCAATGAGCCTACACATTCATTCTGTTTTACGGCGAAGTATATGTACGTTTCAGCAAACACCACAATGCATTCACCCTGGTGTGAAAACCTCAACACACAATTGACTGTAATTAACTGTTATTAAGCCATACTATTATTTCTGTGATACAGTAATAGCTATATTTTAGCACTTTCTCCTTCCCAGCTCGCATTCTGGTTGCACATTCCGTGTTAACTCACTTTCCACAGAGGAATATGAAGTGGGGTTTTGTTCTCACACCATGAATAATGCATTGCCGTTTCCCAAAAAATGCTGTTTTAGCAAATAAACAGAAATCAGATGAGGCATGGAGCATTTGAGTTTTGTCTTTCTATTAAACACAATCTCATCTCCTCATTAACTGAAGTGTACATTCTCCATTTATACTCAGAGTCACATACAGTACATATGCCCAATAATAATAAACTTTAAAAATACTATTTATGCCCCCCTCAACCTTTTTTTGCAAAATGACATCATCAAAGAAAATTCCAATTTAAAGGAGAAGTTTGGTATTTAGCATGTTAAGCCCTGCTATAAGGTTATTTACGATCATATACAACGGTCCATATCAACATTTTGACAAACTGTGCAGTCTTGAGATATATTGCTTTTTGCTCATGTCACAGCTAACTTACACAATGGATCTGGATGGGCATATAGAAAATCCTTCAAAAAACACCAAACTCTCGTTTTCAAAGACAGGAACTCACTGAGTGGCCACTGGTGTCCGTTGATGTTCTGACACAAAAATCGTCGCAAAGTATGCTTCGTATCGGGTTTTATTTATCATTTTATTAAATCCATTGACTTGTATAGACACCAAAGGAGGTTTAGACAGACACATCCGCAGCCGGAAACCGGAAATACTTCTGAATTGTTTTGGAAAGTTTGTAGTTTTCTGTTACTCACTAGCGGTCTTGTGTGCTCGCAGTGAAGGAATCAGTCGCGTACACTAATTTACCAAAACGGATCCTTTTGAAGAGTTTGTACTAGCTGCAAAGCAAACCCCGACCTGGTGACCCGGAAGCAGCTCTTCTTCTTCTACGGTAGCCTTCAAACTCAGTCAAGACCTCCCAAAATTTCAAGCGGACGTTTACATACGTATGGCTGTACGGCGACTGAAAATAGTAAACGTTATTTAAAACATCTTTTAAACGTAAACATATTATCTTTAAACGTTTTTATTTTATTTTATGTAAACGTAAATTACAAGAAAACACCAATGACCACTCAGTGAGTTCCCATTTTTGAAAACGAGAGTTTATGGTGTTTTTTGAAGGATTTTCTATATGCCCATCCAGATCCATTGTGTAAGTTTGCTGTGACATGAGCAAAAAGCAATATATCTCAAGACTGCACAGTTTGTCAAAATAAATATGGACCTTTGTATATGATCGTAAATAACATTATAACATGGCTTAACATGCTAAATACCGAACTCCTTTAAAAATCTATGTGGAGCCATTCAAAATGTTAAAAAAAATGGAATGCATGCTCATCTAGTGAAATAATCTGACAATTTTAGTTATGCATTCCTCAACTACATTTTAATACCTTTTTGATAAATTGCCCTGCCTGGAGAACATTATACACTTCTGGTTCTGTAGATTTTGTTCGTCACTGTTCCTAGTGTCTGTGCAGGAGGTCAGGAACCTCAAGGAAGTACTCTATCTTCAGCGGTCATTGGCTGCACCTGGAGTGTGTTAATCCATTTATTTGGATTAACGTTAGTTAGTGGCATGAAAGGCTGTAGAAATAAGGTGACATGGAATTTCAGTGGTCCTCACCTCTCTCTGATTGGGGAACCCATTGGAGCTGATGATACGTTTGTAGTACTGAACCGAGGCCTTGGGGTAGCGCGGCTTGTTCTTGTTCCTGAAGTCCACGTAGTACAGCCCAAACCTCTCAGAGTATCCCTCATCCCATTCAAACTTGTCCAGCAGGGACCAGACTGTGTAGCCCTTCACATTCACTCCATCCTTAATAGCTGTGTTTGGGAGAGCAACAACAACAGGCCTCTGTGAGAAATCACACAAAATCCCCAGTCTGGATATACCATCAGCCTTCAGAATAACCTCTAGATAATTATAAAGTTTGGGCCTCCAATAGTGGTGTCTCAACGGATTATCAAGAATACAGAGATCTGAGTATAGGGAAGATCCTAGGGTCATGTGTTGTTCTGATTATCCTAAAAACTACAGTCTAATCTGCTACCCTGATGTAATATGAAGGCCAGGGTGGGTAATACTGTCCCTGGGGGACCAGTGTGTATGCAGGTTTTTGTTTCTACCAATTACCCTGGCTCAATTAACTAATTTACTTACACAAAGGCAGGTACACTGGTAGATTAGATCACGGTAAAACATTTAATTTAGAGGCACAAGAACAGTCTTCAGCTATCAGTCATGAGCTCATCAAGAAACCAAGCTGAAACATGAAAAATCATGTAAATAATTGTACTAATTAAAATGACTAAGAGTACAAGCTGGCATGAAGTTCACACAACAGATACAGCACTCCTTGTCCACCCCTACATTAGGAGGTTCTGCAGTTGTGCGCTATGGAGCTCACCTTTCAGCATCTCATTTATATAATCCTTGAAGTACTGTATTCTCCAGTCGTCGCAAAGTTCCGTGCACATCATCTTTTCCGAAACTCCGTTCTCTGTCACGTAGATCATTGGGTTTCCGTACTGGGTCTAAATAAGAAACGAAAAGTAAATCTCTGGTGGGGCAACATACAACACCCACACCTCCCACAACTGATGGAGATTTGAAAAACGAAAGTAAAAACCAATCACTGCCTAGAGGGAAGATGAATAGGACCGAGTTTATAGCAGGGGTCCTCGACCCTGGTCCTGCAGAGGTGTGCTGGCTTGTGTTTTCGTCTTGAAATCATCAATGAATTCAGACCCAAGAACCCAGGCGAAGTGAGTTAACTGTGGGACTGCTTTAACTGATCAATCAAGCGCTGAACGTCAACAAAAATTAGCAGACCCTGTGGCTCGGCAATGCACAGCACGTACTTTGACGAAATTCAGCAGGCGGCGGAACCCCCAGGGGACGGAGTATAGCCACTCAGACCCGGGGTCAGGCCAGCGCGGGTCCACCAGCTCGGCCAGGTCACGGTCAGTAAAGTAGGTGGTTCCTCGTCCGGAAGGGAAGTTCTTCTGCGTGATGTATCGGGTGGTGAAGTGGCCGATGCCCAGGAAGTCGCAGGTACCCTTGATGTAGCTCTTCTCCTGGGACGAGAAGGTGGGCAACCGCGAGCTGCCCAGTCCCTGCTGAGCGCTTTTCCTTCCTGGGCAGAGGAGAGCCGCAGGAAACACAGTGAGTGCCCCACCCTCACGCAGTGTCACTCTGTCCTGTGGAATACTAACCACACCCAAGCTTAAGGCCTACTGAGACATGGCCTTTTACTAATCAATCATTTTTTCCACTTCCCTCATTTAGAAAATTCTCAATCATATCAATAGGTTTAACCCCACACCTGTAGCACTCTGTTAATATGGGAGGTCGCAAGAAGCATGTCCTCAGAAGCATGTTCCGCCAGACACGGTTGGCGTCAATTCCAATTAAATTCATTGAATTCATAAAATGTATTGAAATTAAATTAATTAATTAGAAGGTTACGGCTATTCATCGCCCTGTGGGGCTACGACCTACAGCCAGTTTTATCCCAGACCTTGGGATAACCACTCTGCTGAGAGTACATGACTTAGCATTACACTCCTCATTGACAGTTCCCAGACAAGGTCTAACCTTTCATATATGCTAATTTTCTCCTGAAATCATCTGCTTGTCTCCACCTAAAGATCACGATGAGTGCACTGGGAGTGACTTGCCAATGTAGTCTTTCATCACTTGAGGGTAGTCCCCGTGAAAGATGGGCGTGGCGAACCAGCCCAGGTAGAACTGGACGTATCTCTCGGCTGCCTCTATGTCCTTCTGGTTGGTGATGTCCACCGGCTCGCCCCAGTCCCCTGAGAGAGAGATGCCCACCAAGCCTGCGGGAAAAGTCATTTATCAAAAGGAGTGCTCATTCTCCTTATTTTGGCTTTTGCAAGCCCTTCCTTTTGGAAGTCTTGTCAATATATTAATTTAATTCACTTACATCACGACTGCAGTGAATGTCAAGCTTTGCAGTAAATGTCTGTGGTGTCACTGTCACCTAAGTAACTGTGCTCACAGTAACCGTGTCATTTTCACTCGTTTTCATTTTCATAATGGCCTTGTAAGTCCATTTGGGCAAAAAGTGTCTGCCAAATGAGTCAGTGTAAAACATAATGTACTGTGAAGAGACACCTCTCTCATCCTGGCCCTGAGCGATGAGCCCTGACACTAGTGTTTCACAAGAAAAATCGTAACTGTCATGTCAAACATACTGTTGAGAGCTTGTGCTGCATCAATGCATTCCTTTGGTGTTCGGACCTCATTGTTATTAGCCCTCATGATTTACTGCCCTAGACTGAACCTCTGTTTAACCACGTGGGCATCTCATGACAACAAATCTCTCAAACCAGGGGTTACATAATTGTCAAAGGCCGTGACCCACTTAAAAAGAGTGATTGCATTTTTTGAGTTCCTCGCCAGAAATGCAGTCAAACATTTTATGGAATCAAAATCTTATTATATGTGTCAAATGAACTGCTGGTGCACCAGCTGGTGCAGTTTTGAATTTGGTGTGTGTAAATGTCTAGGGACATGTAGAAACATGCCTTCTTCCCATGTGTGTTCTCTGTATGTTAAAGGGACCCCCCTTAACCCAACCCACCAGAGTATCACTAGCTACGCTTCAGCTACCACGGTCTTCAAGCAGTCAGTATTCAATGTTACCCTGTACCTTTTTGTTTGTTCCTCCACTGGGTGTCATACGTGTGCCAGACCTTGGCGTGCGCCTGAGGGAAAGTACAAACGCAAACAACGTGTAAAAACCAACCCGTCCCATGATAACAAGAGGGAGCCGTTCATTTTCCCGATGAAGGTGAAACCCGTTGACCTTTTAGGATTTCAGAACAAGGAAGGGTGTTTTTAATTCCATTTCTCTCTGAGAGTTGCTGACATTCTTACGTCCGCATGTGTGCGCAGAGCTGGGTGTATGTGCGTCACCTCTGAATGGCCTCAGCTGTTTCTCACCTTAATGATGTGGTGGGCCGCTCTGTAGGCCCCAGTTCCTTTCAGCTTGAGGCCCGGAGCGTGCTCTCCTGTCTCGTAGCCCTCTACTGCTACTGACTGCAAAGGACAGCACATGCGATTGTATATTAAATGCATTGGTGCTCACAGATGCTATTGCGCAGGCCTCATTCAGTGCTGTGTACGTCCAGCACGTTGTGGCGACTCTCGGTGTTGACCTATGGTACCGTACCCACGGGTTGTTGAAGGTGATCCAGTATTTCACCCGGTTCCCAAATCTCTCAAAGCACAGGCCGGCAAAGTCATTGAAGTAGTTGACCATGCTGATGTTCTGCCATCCTCCATATTTCTCCTGCAAGAGCTGCGCACATTCAGGAATGGGGGGTCAATGGACAGCTTTGTGAAATCTACACGTCTGTGAGTTGTACAATTGAAATGATGAAGGCAAAAGCCCCAGGTACAATAAGGTAGAAACCACATAGAAATTAATTATACAAAGACGAAAGCATCAGCCAGCTAAATAAATGCATGTAAAATGTAAACGTGAATGCATTTGCATAAACAAAACTTACTGTCCTTACTGTTACAGTCGCACTCAGATGGAGACACACAATGACTAGAAGCCCGCTCATTACAACTCGTATTGTCCACTTGGAGGACCATCACTGGGATATTTACAGTGTAGGGCGATGGCCAGTTAATTCCACTTTATTTTAGGCAGACTACAGCCCAAGCAGACAATTAATGGTGATTAACCCACCTGTGGAAGATCCCAGTGATACAGGGTAACAATGGGGGTGATCTTGTTCTCCAGAAGCAGATTGATCATGTCGTCGTAGTACTTAATTCCCTTCTCGTTCATGTGGTCCGCTGGGTAAACGCAGAGGAATCTACTTGAGATTGCAACCCGTAACACGTTGTACCATTTCCCCTTATTAGGGGAAGGGCACGCCAATGAGAGTGTCACAGTCCCTTACATTTAATTCCAGTGGGCAGGATCCTGGGCCAGGAGATGGAGAAACGATAATGGTTTAGCTTCAGCTCCTTCATTAAGGAGATGTCATCCTGCAGAGGGGAGAGGGGATGGAATGTAGAAGGCGTTAGGGTTCTGAGCCTACGGAGGTGAGGGGGGAGGGCAGCGTTTCGTTGTGTATGAGTAAACCTGTACACATTTCTGTGTGTGCACAACCAGTCGCATTTGTTTCCCTGTCCATCACTGCAGTCTCCGCCGTCAATTTCAGAGAGCAAAACCGCCACCCCCCGTAAATGACGCTATAGCAAAGTATTATTCAGGAAATGTTGAGTGGATTTGTTAGTGTGGTGATACACACAGTAGCAATGCATTTAATAGGGTAAGTGCACCCAATTCAAGTGTGTTAAAGATATTTTTAAGCTTGTTTTTAGACACAGAGGATGAGCAATTTCACTATCATTCTTTATTAGCTTTATTTTAAATATGCTCACCTTGACTTTGTAGTATCCCTCACAGGAGGAGTCTCCGGTGTCGTTCAAGAATATCTTTCCCTTCTTGTGGGAAAACACATCCCAGATACTCCTGCCTTTGCCATCTTTGTCCCAGGCTCCTTCTGTCTGATAGGCTGAACTGCCGGCACCCCACGAAAATCCTGCCCACGGTCACAGCACAGACAAACAGGAGAGAAGGACAGTGACGTCCAGTGTGAATTCCTCCTGGCCTGTATTTATTCTCAAAGTTTTTATTAAAGATGAGGCTAAAGATTAAAATGATTCAGCATACTGGCTTCAGCGGTGACATGGTGCCATAGGAATAATTTCACTGATGAGGGCTAGAAAGACTAGATGAACAATATTTTATGTATCTAGTTCTAGTAGAAATTTTAGCAAAACAATGGTGGTTAATTTAAATCTATACATAATTAAACACGGATAATTGAAATCTATATTTTTTGTTGTATGGGTCAAAATAGAAAGTAAATAACTACACTAAAAAAAATTCACATTACATTTACATTAATAAATTCCTTTTTGTATTTGCTGCCATGGATTAGGAACTGATTACTAATCAACATTTTAGAGTTATGAATAAAAAGGTTGCCAACAGAATAACAGCCTTTCGCAGATGAAGGTCCAAAGCCAAAACACTAGAATCTGTGGCCTCTAGTAGAATATTCTTTCATGTTTTTTTAGAATGAATGCAGTTTAAATTATTTTTGATCTATGCTCCATGTCTTTTTTTTACCTTCAAGCTGAAATATGTTTCATGCATAAACAGAATGAGCAGATATTCAGAGCTGCCAAACTTGATGTTAATTACAGCTTCATAAGGCCTTCATAAAGCAAACATACTGTATCACCTCAACGTGTTCATGAACTTGGGGGTGTTACTTTGCACAGCATTCACATATTAAGGCCCGTCCACACCAAGAACGATAACTATAACGATAACTATAAATATATTGTTTTAAAAATCGTTCTAACTCAAGTGGATGGCGGAGTCCACATCACAACCATAACGACAACGACAGTGACGAACAATATCGTTGGGATCACTTTCAGAGCGATTTGATGAACGATAGAAACACTGACAGCCAATTAAAATCCATCAGAATTTACAGGGTGTGCTCTGGTGCCACTTTTACAGAACGTTATCGTTCATCAGTGTGGATGCTCACATCGTTATTGTTATAGTTATCGTTCTTGGTGTGGACGGGCCTTTACTCGACTGCTTCATGAGGGCTGACAGCACATGCATTGCATGCTATTTCGCTAATTCCTCTTTGTTTTTGGGGGTTACCAGTCGGAAATGTGCCAAAGTAGAAGGAGCCGCGGTCGTTCTTTGTCCAGTCAAAGTCCTCAGCCGCAGACAGACACAGCACCAGCAGGAGCACATGGCTCGCTCTCGACATGCAGTGTGGTAGCATGGTGGCTCTCGCTCTCTGGCTCAGCAGTCAAACCTGCAGGGGAGAGGACGCTGCTGTCATCCCGGAATCTGCACCTCCCACAGGCTGCAGAACCCCCTTTATCTGAAGGCAGCCGGCACCGCCGAGTTAGCGATCAGGTGCTGCTGCTCTCTGCATTCATGACCAGAGCTTAATATCAACTTTCACACCAAGCATCTGTGAAACACACTACCTGTACATTACCCAGGAACATTGGCTGGATTCACCAACATGTCACTTATGTTGTACTTAAAAATGAATGCAAATGTTTGTGTTCACAAACACAAATGTTGGTTTCTTTCTTCGCAAACACGATTTGGAAAGTTCATTTTGGTGACATGCCAAACTGTCTTTGTGAAGAAAGCAACTAAAATTAGCATTTATTTTCAGGACTCTACATGTATCTCTTAGATACATCCATACTGTAACCACACTGATGCATACTACATATATGTATGTTCACAACATAGATACAAACCCCATTTCCAAAAAAGGTGGGACAGTATGTAAAATGCACATAAAAGCAGAAAGCTGCGATTTGTAAATTCTCTTTTATATATTCTGTATTTAATTGAAAACAGTACAAAGAAAATATATTTAATGTTTTACCTTATCAACTTCATTGATTTTTATAAATATATGCTAATTCCAAATTTCATGCCTGCAACACGTTCCAAAAAAGTTGGGACAGGGGCAAAAAGAATAATAATGGGAATTTCAAAAAACACCTGTTTGGAACATTCCACTGGTAAACAGGTGATGCTATCATGACTGGGTATAAAAAGATATCAAAAGACTTGATGAGTTGTTTCTTCTGACTTATTTTTCCATAGAGTTCAATAGGAAAATGAGTCAGGAGAAACCACCCTTAAAGTGATCCATCCATATCTACTGCATATCTGGCAGCAGAGTGATGGTTTGAGCCTCATTTGATACCTCAGACCCTTGATGACTTACAGCCATTTAGCCAACCATGGGTTCCATACTATTCCCGTGTAATTTACAGCTTAATCTAATCCCACCCCCCCAATTCCCATAGAGATCCATTCAAATGCAGAGAGGTTATAGTATCGCTTGTAAGAGTACCTGAAAATAAAATAAAATAAGTCTTTTGATGTCCTTTTATACCCAGTCATGATAGCATCACCTGTTTACCTGTGAAATGTTCCAAACAGGTGTTTCCTGAACTTCCCAGTCTATTTTTTGCCCCTGTCCCAACTTTTTTGGAATGTGTTGCAGGCATCAAATTCGGAATTAGGGTATATTTACAAAAATCAATAAAGTTGATAAAGTGAAACATTAAATATCTTTTCTGTGTACTGTTTTCAATTAAATATATGTAAAAGAGAATTTACAAATCCATGCTTTCTGCTTTTATGTGCATTTTACATACTTTTTTGGAATTGGGGTTTGTAAATTGATTACAAAGAGTGCAGAGTCCAAGTAGTTTAATACACAAAACAGTGTAATATAGATATATGTCATGTGAGTTTCCTTCTTGTTGCATATTGTAGTTACACATGACATGGGGAACAGCAACTGCTCTGCCTCTCTACAGAATAATACAGCATATACAAATATAGCCGCAAAATTACGCAAAAGGATTTTCTTTCTTCATGAGAGGTAAAATGCAAGATAAAAACTGGTTGAAATTTTCTCCCTTAGCTCGCTCAAGCTATTACCTTCTTTTTTGGGAAAGACTCCACTGTGAATATTTTCTAAGCACAACATTATTACGCCCCCATTGCATGGAAATAGACTAGTCTCATTTTAGCCAACTAAATGAAACATTAATGCAGAATGCAAGGGAAAAAAGACAGTATCTCAGTCTGTCCAGCAGGGTCCATATGAATGACATCTCCAGAAGAAATACAGCATTTACAAAGATGATTTCCCCAGTATTTACAAATCCCTACTGACAGGTGATGCCTTGAGTAGCAGATGTTTTCAAAATGATTTCAGTAAAAAAGATTCCCTTTCGCACAGCGGCATCACAGCACGATCCTTTCTTGCTCTTCTCCCTCTTTCTCCTTCTCCTTCTCTGCCTCTTTCACTCACTCACTCAATCACACCGTCTCGTACCTGTTACAGGATCTGCATTTGTCCTGACTGGAAACTGCAACCAAATGCAAGAAAGTGACCCCGGGCTCTGGACTTACTTCACCTTCACGGTAGACCTCCGCGGTGACACAATGACGGCACCACTGTCACAAAAACAGCGCAGAAGCGTCCAGCAGGTTCGCAGTCTATTGAGGGGATCCTGTGACTCAAACACAGGCCACAATCCCCTCCTCTATTGAAGCTCAATGGAGTGCGAGTGCATTTCGCTGGGGCAAACAAATCTCTTAGAAAAGGCGGGTTTCACTCTGTAAGCAAAGTTAATTTTTTGTGCGGCTGATCCACTTGTGTTCGCTGTGACAAAGGCACTGGGGGACTCACGGTGTTGATTGTCGCTGTCAGCTCACCAAGCACTTTGACACGAGAGTTCACATCCCTGCATGCATTTAAAACACTCCCATCAGATCCCGTGTTTAATTCGCAACCAAAAATGCACAACTTTTATACTAGCACTGTGTAAAACCTGAGCTCAGTTTAATTGAATAGTTGGGCGATGTAAAAATTCATAAATGATCCTTCCAACAGCCATTTACTCTGGGAATGCATGGCTTGTGCAACCTCGGGGCTTAATTTTTGATATGTTATATATTATATGCTGTAAATATGGTTATTGTTCATGTAAATTAATTGTTTTAAAATAGATATCCACACTGATAATCCATAAAGCATGAATGGATACACAACATATAAAGGCACATTTTTGTATTAGCAAAAAGTAAATTCCTAGAATTATATGCATATGTACAATCTGAGAGTGTATTGATGTATTATTTACTTTGCAAAATAGTATTCTGTGTTTGTATACACAGCTTCTGTAGTTTTGAAATAGGCCTACAATGTTTACAGTTATTATGGCTAACTTTTGTATGAACATTTTGTCTTCATCAGTAGCCTATGGTGTAGTATAGTCATACAGTCGCCTAATTATTATACTAGACTACTAAAAGGCAATGGATCAAGCAAATTCATAAGCAATACATTCAGAAACCATACACAACACGCACACATAACCTTGTTAGCAGTGTCTTACACAAATTGATAAGAACTAGATCGAAAAACAGCCGTTCCACGGTTATGAGACCTCCCCTAGTGCAATGAGACCTAACGGGAGTCCCATTGTTAGCTTCCTGCAGTGGTAGGCTACCACCCTTTCAAATGCAGGCAAGCCCAGAGCCATCTCTGCAGGCATGAATGCAGTTATTATCATGAGGTGGGGCACATTGTTTTAAGCTGTTTGAAAAATGCTGAATTGTTCGGCGGAAAAGTGTTTGCACTGCACTCCCCATTTGCGTGGGTGCGTGTTCTGCTCGGGCCCGCGACAAGGGTACAGCGTGCGTGCGACCTGTGTTTAGCATATCAATGCGGCCAGGGCCCAGAGAGAGAGCGGCAGAAGGACTATGCATGTTCTAGTATCCCACCCATTGACCTTACCTGCTGTATTTAAGGGACATGTTCCTGGCCTCGCTGAGCTGACATGAACATCTTTACTAAGGTCCCAGGATTAGCCCAACCAACCAGGTATGTTCGGAGTGCTGTGCTGAGCGCGAGAGTCGGGAAGTGTTAGCGACGGGGCTCGGGCTGCTCCGCGGTAGTGAACCCCCTGCCTGGAAGTGTGCCATGCCTCTGTCTCCTCCTGCCACCTACTTATTTATGTATTTATTTATTTATTTATTTGGATCCCCATCAGCTGCTGTAGCTATATGCAGCAGCTATTCTTCCTGGGGTCCACAAAGAACACAAAACCGAATAAAATTACATAGCCTAGGTCAGGGGTCAGCTTCAACCTTATCCTGTAAGGGCCGGTGTGGGTGCGGGCTTTTGTTCCAACCAAGCAGTTACACACCTGATTCTACTAATCAATCACTAGAGTCTTTGCTAAGGACCTTGATTAGTAGAATCAGGTGTGTAACTGCTTGGTTGGAACAAAAGCCCGCACCGACACCGGCCCTTGCGGGATAAGGTTGAAGACCCCTGGCCTAGGTAGTAGCCTACATATATGCGTGCATATAGACACATACATAAAACATGGAAATAAAAATAGAATGAAAGATACGTAAATGCAAGATCACATAAATGGCATCTTTATATTTGAGATGTTAATCAGTCACAACCATTCATCAACGGAGGAGGAGGAGAGAGGCACGTGCATGTTTAAAAAACATAATCAAAAACAAACCGAGACACATTGGCTCTGAGATATCCCGAAGAGTGTTTCCCAAATCAGAAAAAAAAAAAATCAATCATTCCGACTGACCCTTGAGGACTCATTAATTAATGTGATCATGTGCTCACTGCTTTGGGTCACTTTGCCCTGATCCTGGATCAGTTGTACACTGCTTACTGCACATACACATCTCATTATCACAAGTGTCTCCCATGCTGGCGTCTGTATATCAGCTGTGCAGTATATTTACTCTTGGAAGCTCTCAGTACATTAATACTGAAGGACACTCATCTGTACAAAAGCCTGTGGACATGATCAGTTCTCATGGAAAAGGCAAGCTGAAATAGATATGCCCTGTCCAGTGATATCTATAAAAGGCAGTCCAGGCTTTTGAAATGACTATGTCAACCCGTCCAGTCAGCTGTGTGTTGAGAAAGTGGACTACATGACTAGAGTTGGATTCTAAAGCCCCCCACCCCCCCACCCCCCATCTGTGTCCCTCACAGCAAACTGGGTTCTGTGCTCCAACGTGCCTTCTATGGGTCCAGTGGGAAGGTGAGTCTGCACTCTCTCCCTCATGTGCACCAGCCTTTCAATTCACCCTCATCAGGATCTTTGAATAAAATAATTAGTTTCCTTTGGTAGCATTAGAATTTCAGCTCCTTGATTTTTTCCCCCCACCTAAAGTTAAATATTAAAATGTAATTTGACAAGAGGTAACAAAAGTAAATGGACCGTAATTTATCTTTAGATCAGGATTTGTTATGAATAGATGCAAAGTATGCTGTCCCCGGATGTTTTAAAAAAAAAAAGTATTTTAATTTTTTATTGATACTGATTGTAGAGAAGTAGGTCGGGGACTATGAACTAATGGTTTGTGCGTGTCTGCGTGCGTGCACACGCGTGTTCCTGCATGGCATGTCCTCCCAGGTGACCCTGTTCGAGCAGCGCAACTTTGCCGGCCGACGGCTGGACCTGAGTTCGGACTGCCAGAAACTGAGTGACAAGAACTTCCCCGAGAGATGCAACTCCGTGCAGGTGGAGAGTGGCGCGTACGTACACCGAGACCCCGTCACCTACAGCTCTCCTGTCTTCTGCTTCTTTCAAACACTTTATATTTTTATTTCTTTCTTTATTTACCCTTCAGAAAAGTATTTTTCTTAACTTTCCTATTATGTTGACATTGTATGACACCTTGTATGTTTGGGGTCAAATTGACCGCAACTGTTTGTACTGACACTAAATTATTGTGATCGCCTTCTTAGTTTCTCCCAATTGAGTAGCCTTTTATCCGTAAATATTAAGAATCTGTGATAAACATCTCATTTTAGAGCTGGGGGTAAGTGAAAGTTTGTGAAGTTTAAAACCTGTATGGGAAAGTACACTGAAACACCCACACAAAGAAATCTGAGATTAAAAAAAAAAAAAAAAAAAGTCATATGTTTTCTTATGTTTTGTACAGCAACAGAGCCTGGGGTCAAAATGACCCCACACAGCACCTCTGTGTACAAAGTTGGTACAGGCCTTTTGTTTATTGAATGTTTTCCTATTTAATCCCACCAAATTAGGAAAAATCATACAGGATGTAAAAATAAGGTTAACTGTTTTTTAAGAGATGTCAAACACTGAATGGGGTCAAATTAACCCCAAACATAATAGGAGGGTTAAGGGAAATTATGGTACTATTATCCTATTGACGTTCTGATACCCACTTAAACTTCATTAATGAAATGTCCCCCTTTCAAAACTTTGGATTCCGTCAATAACTGCTATGTTCCTATTTCTATCAGATTGTGTTTTGGTTTTTCTCACACTTAATAAAGAATTGTTTTGGCTTGTGCACAGATGGATAGGATACGAGCATGAAAACTTCCGTGGGCGTCACTACCTGTGGGACATGTCTGATCGGGGAGAGTACAACTGCTATGACAAGTGGTGTGGTCAAGTGGACCATATCTCCTCTGTTCGCGCTGTCAAACAGGTGAGCCCCGCATACCAGAACACAAAATGAAACCCCTTGGGGACCAAAATACACTGACCTGTATTTTGCAACCCCCAGGTGTGAATTTTTGTGCACCGTACATCAGCTAGATTTCTACACGTTTAAAATATTTTAATGTTAAAAATGTGTCAAGTAGTAAAATTGCAACAATGTAGTAAATGGACAAATTTAAAATCTCCTTGACAGTTTACCTGTTGAATAAACTGTCAGCCGTTTGAGGATAGGTCACAAAGGACTGCAGTCAGTCCACAGCCTGACTGAACCTTTCATTATTGATACATTTAGAGCGTACCATACGTGTAAAACACGGATGCACTCCCTTTCACACAAACTCAGATCGATTCTCTACCCCCCCCCCCCCCCCTCCCCAGGATACCTCCCCTCCCAGAGTGCAGCTGTTTGAGAGGGCTGGGTTCTCAGGAAAGAAGACCGAGCTCCATGATGACATCCCTAACCTGATGAGCCGTTACAGCCTAAATAGGGCCACCTCCATCCGAATCCTGGGCGGGGCGTAAGTACCTACTTCCTGTCTCGGCTCTCCTCCCAGATGCTCCATAGGCTGCACAAAGGGCCTTGAGTGCTGCGCTCACCCACGCAGCAAAAATGTCGGTGCAAATGTAACACTGCTGCTGTGCATTTAACACCCTAGAGTGTTTATATGAGACCACGGTCTCAAATGTACACCAAGATTTTCGCTGTGCAGGATAATCTGGCTGTTAACACATTTAACATTGATCCAACACATGACCTAACAGATCATTCACATTATTAGTTTGCTGAAGCACAAACTTGAAAAAAATTTTTTTCTAATTAAATTTATAAACTATTCAATTAAAAAGAAATTCAAATATACTTCAGATCAGTTATCATAAAATCTGGTAATCTGATATTTTGGCCTTTTTATTGCTTGGAGAGGATATATTCATCCTGTTATTTTTAATGCTGTTTCATGATCAAGAATGTAACCTTGAATTTCCATTACTGATTATCAACTAAAGTCCTTTTTATTATTCTACTGGCTGTATTATGTTTAGGGCCATTTCATGTAATATCAACACACCCTGCATCTACAACGAAAACATCTGTGTTTGTCCACAAACAATCAGAAGATGCCAAAGGATGCCTAACAATGAATTTGAACTCTAATTTGCTACAATACACCAAATGACGGTTGGAGCAATGTATTCTGAGATTTGCATGAACACACATTGTATTTGGGGCCATTTCGTACCAATTTAACTGTCCCCTATGTACCCATATTAACGCATCTATCTCCGACTTGCTGCTTTCAGCTGGGTGGTCTACCAGGAACCCAACTACAGAGGTTCTCACTATGTGCTGGAGAAGAGGGACTACAACAACTACTCCGATTGGGGCGCTCAGGGAAGCACAGTGGGGTCCATTCGCCGCGTTCGATTCAGCTGAGCCCCAGCCTCACCCCTCCAGGCCGACACCTCCAAAGCCACCACGCATTGCAAGAAAGCCGTCTAACCATCCAGTCGCACACCCCATCAGAAAGCTATTTTAATAATAAAAGGATTTAAAAAAAACTAATGTCTTGATCACCTTTTCTTTTGTAAATCAGCATCAAAAAACACACACATAGCACTCTATCAATGAGTCTATTATTCTGTACCTCAATTACTGATAAAGTCCATGTTTTCCACAAAACTCTCAATTTGTTGATATTAATCCTAGTTTAGTAAATATGTAGAAATCGGCATCCATCCATAATTCTGGCCTGCTCCTGTGACCACCGCATCACATTTTCCCTCCAAAGAACGGGCACCTGATTTTCATTTTGATTTCCACAAGAGCTGTCAAAGCAAATAGATGTCCTAAAATGTACTTCATCTCATTATATTTCAAAAATTGTGCATTGAACTCTCCATGGGCCATTCATTTGGAATGCTTGATACTTGATGCACCATATATCTTCAGCTCAGTTATGCATCTACATTTATTCACAAGGGTGAACAGGACACATGTTTAAAGAATGCAAAACAAATGAATTTGTAAGATAAATTTTCAACAAGAGTGCTGGTGAAAGAATGCATTCTGGGAAGGCTAGATAGCCTGCAGGTTATAAATCCATGTAAACATCATATTACCCAACATTGTGAGTTAAAATATAGCCGTTAATAATACTAACATCTGCTATAAAGTTGATAAGGAGCAACACACTACGTGTTAAATTTAGAGTAAAGTTATGCATTTAAGCTTCAATGACAAACAAATGGCAAAATTCCAGTTTATTCCAGTTTCAACAATTTTAACAACATCATACTCAAAAATATACACATACAGCTACGAGATTCCAGCTCGGAACCAGTACAATATCTTTTCCTTGGTACACAACATTTACACGAAAGCAGCAAGCAGAGGACAAAACAGGTTTACAGCTTAAGGCATGTGTTACAAGCAGCAG
The DNA here is from genome assembly GCA_029718625.1 of Synaphobranchus kaupii. Classification (NCBI taxonomy): domain Eukaryota; kingdom Metazoa; phylum Chordata; class Actinopteri; order Anguilliformes; family Synaphobranchidae; genus Synaphobranchus; species Synaphobranchus kaupii. Next base: position 36,516,652 of record CM056388.1, on the reverse strand, counting down.
GGAAGTCATTCTCAGTGTACGTATTGGGGTAGATTTTGTGAAAAGTTGATACATTTATCAAAGACTAACAAGGCAAGGACTAACCTTAACATCCTGAATAAAAAATAAAAAAAACAATGACCAATATATACATACACAACATTTCCATAACATCACTGAAGGGTGGAGACCTGCTGATTGATTGATGACAGCTAATGTCTTGGGTGTTGTCCCATCGCATCCATTAATAAAGTTCTCGGGAGTCCGCTGTTCAGTAATCATCCTCCTCTTCCTCTTCCATCATCTCAAACTCGTGGTCTACTTGTTCTTCTTCTTCTTCCTCCTCTTCGTCATCTTCCTCCTCCTCCTCCTCCTCCTCCTCCATGTCATGCTCCACTACTGTGCTCAGCTGCAGCTTCGTCTGATTTATCTCGCTTTCGTTGTCCAGTGGCACTGGAGCCTAAGCACGATACACTTACGTTAGCAAACAGGCGGCGGCAATAACTGCATTTTAGTGTACAGTCCAGTGTACAGCATGGTCATTACTCCTTACTACAGTTCTCATTACGCTGCACATTAATATATACATGTTTAATTCTTGCAGGTCCATCCGAGTACAATAATGAATAAAAAAAACAACAGGACAACAACACTGGACACGTGCAGCGAGACCTTGTGGGTTTGCGCCAGTGAGTGCCGTGTATCTGAACTCATACCTCTGGAGCAATGGCCAGCGCAGGGCTGTCAGCATGCTGGGCATTTATCATTGACCTCAGTGCCCCTTCTTCAAACTGGGAAAGACAGAGAACTCTCAGAACAACTGCGGCTATTTATTAATCGTGATCATCATCGTCTTCATGTTCTGATTATTACCATTAGTAGTAGTACTAGTAGTCAGTTAATTATGATGTTACTTAAAATCATATGTTGCAGATCCAACTAATGGAGACTAGCCAACAGGTCAGAATTCACCTGAAGCTCATGTGCACCATTTTGTTTACCCTACACACACACATACACGCACGCACGCACGCACGCACGCACGTCACAAGGCAGTCTCTCTTGACACAAGGGTACCCTGACCTTCAGCCTGTTAAGCTGATCCTGCAGCATGGCTTTGATCTTCAGCAGCGTCTCTTCTTCCTTCTTCAGTTCCTGCAGGCGGCTCAGCATGGTTAGCTACTGAGTGTACCTACACCATTACTGGACACTGCACAACACAAGATACATACTTGTCACGGGCAAAGTTACATGCTTAGACCCAATTTGATTACTACTCCGAGCACTTTCACCGTTTCCATCACTCCCCAGTTACAAAGCACCACACATGAGCGAAATGACTTGACCACTACACAAAGTTTATTCATGAGAGATCGGTCACACTACAGCGCGCTAATGTTGCTCTGAATCGGATGATCATGTTCCGCTTTAAGAGCATAACGTAACACTGGGGGCGTACACTGTGCATTCACAATATAGCTCCGTGTGCAAACTACCGCTGCTGGTTAGCAATTAATTTCTCAGAAGCAAATGAATCATTGACAAAATAAAAAAATAACTAATTTAATGTGATAACGCTACATTAACATGGGGATGGAGAAAATAATTTAGCCAATTTAATAGCTAGCTCGGTAACGCTTCCAAAAGGAGGCATCCTCTACGTTTCTCAACGAAAGGGACGGTATTTTAAGTGCGTGCTTGCTTGCTAGCTAGCTAGCGTCATGGATCATCATAAAGAAGCGAAGCAAAGCAAAACCTTACCTCCTCGAAAATGAGACTTCCCAACACCTATCGTTACCACAGATAACCGAGGCTCTAGCGTTAGCTATTATTGCTGGAAGTAATTATGTTCCACATCATTTCAAAATGTAAACGTTACGTTAGCTAGCTACATCAAAGCATAAAATGCTATCCATAGCCTTTCCCTGCGTTAAGTACTCACTGTAGAATAGCCTCGAAACGTATTTGAAACTCAAACGAACGAAAGCATTTGGCTGTGAGACTGTTTGTCAGTGAGGCTGTTCTCGACAGCTAGCTACCGCCGCATAGTGGACGCAGGACTGTACTCCACGCAGTTAAAAACAGAATGCAACGACACCTAGAGACCATATCCAGTTACAAACCTTATGTACAAAATATGGATATGGAGACTGGGTTATATTTTGTACACACGGTATTTGTTTATTAGCACTACCACCAGTAGGCATACATAACATGGCGCAGTTATGCCTCTTGACTTTTGATTCAGTTTGGTTGGTTACCTGTGGTAGGTTAGGTCAGGTTTAAATCTGTAATATGGAGAATAACCAAACCTCAGAAGCACCGAGTGAGCAGAACATACATTATTAAAAACTGCAACTAAACATAAAATGAAATGAACTTGAAGCTCATTGAAATAAACACTTAGTATTATTAGTCTTGTGATGTTCATATATTTTTGCACTACCAGAAATGAGCAAAATGATTAACATTGTAGATTTAGTCTGGGGAAAAGCAATGTACAAATTCTCACTTTTCCCTCCAAATACCTTTCTTCTGTCCCCCTGTGCTCACCTGTGCATAAAGCTTTTGAACTAGCAGGTGTCAACTTCATTACACATGGAAGCCTAATTTGTAACAAATGGCATTTGTGGTGGGACTCTTCCTCATAAAATACCTTTAAGGCCAAAACCTTTCTTTAGGGCCATATATCATATTGTGTGTGTGTGTGTGTGTGTGTGTGTGTGTGTGTGTGTGTGTGTGTGTGTGTGTGTGTGTGTGTGTGAGTGAGTGAGAGTTGGTGCTTTGGCCACACACACACACACACACACACACACACACACACACACACACACACACACACACACACACACACACACACACACACACACACACACACACACACACACACACACACACACACACAGACCGGCTTTTTGTGCAGGCTATTTTATGCAATAGGGACCATTTATGCCACATGAAAGGAAGAAGCTCATGAAGAGTCAGCATCCAAAAATGTTACTTAAGCCTATTAGTAAATTTATAACATTCCTTGCCTAAACCCATCCAGATGTTTGCATTGGTAATTAGTGCGCATAGACTGGAGTCCATAACTGAACTTAGGCTCACAGCAGTTTTTGCCCCTGGTCATATATGCTTCTCAAAGGATGTTTTACAAAGCTAACGACAGTGGCCAGTGCCTGTTGTTAGCATTCGAATGAGCATGTTCATAAGCTGTTTATTTATTTTTAGCATAAAGAAGGTGCATCATTTTTATTGACTCTCAGTAGATCCACTTCAACTCTCAGTTCAGATCCAATACATTTGAAAAGTGAAATTGTTTACTCAGTACTGCTGACATGGGATGCACTAGCAAGATCTTAGTCCATACACACCCCTTTCTCAGAAGCGTCAAACTTCTGCAAAGCAATTCGGCTAGATGACTAAAAATGACATGGGTGCACTCTTCTTGGATGGTATAGTCATTCCCAGAATTTCCCACCGGATATATTTTGCACGCTCTGCAATGACGGTAATGGGTATTAGAGGATAATTGCTGATTGCAGTTTTTAATCAGGAGCTTAGCCAAAACAATTTGTAACAACTGACCGTGGCCAGGGATCCGGTGAAACAAAACATACAAACTACATACTATATACAATTTAAAGAAAATACCTTAATTTTTCAAACGTAAGTAAAGCAGGTAATCACATGCTTGTTTCACCTGTTGATGTCACACAAGCGCATTGAGAAATCTTTGATCCCACAGTTGTTGTCCTACACAGAAATAAAAACATGGTGCTAATTAACGTTAAAGTATTCTAATCATTTACCAAACACTTTTCATATTAAATGGATTGTCAGAGACATGGAGGCAGCTTCTTTGACCTGCTTATGTTTTTGATGATGCCTGTTACCTGTGATGTAGTTGCATTTGCCTATTATTTAATTATCTAGTTTTTAAGCGGTCTAGTTAAGAGGTCCCTCCTGGATAAATAAAGGTTAAATAAATATGTATTTTCACTTTCACTTACATAGTAAAAAATCTAAAAAAAAAAATTTGTAGAATACCTAATTGCTTTTGCTCTTATAGTGGACACTGTCCGAAATATGTTTTCTTTGACAAATTGTACTTGTGATATTTCTTATTATATGTCTGAAGGTATTGTAATTTCATGAAAGTTTATTTTATGAATGTTGAAACAAATTCAGATATTATCAAGAATAAGCCTACTTGATAACATCTCTTCTGCTGCGTGGAATAATGACAGCTTTGAATTTTCGCCAAACGCTTTGAACTCAAATGACAAATCCACACAATTTGTCCTGGGACCTAGTCGATTTGAAACGTGTAGTCAATATCCCATGTTAGCGTGCGATGCATGGAGTGCAAATTAAAAACGTGTGGTCAATATCCCACGTTGTTAGCACGCCATGCACGGAGCGCACATTAAACTTAACTGTGCTGTGTGAAGTAAGAAGGGCTTGTATGTTTCCCTGTCTTACCTCATTCCCAGCCTTGTGCGTGGTGGTATGTGGGTGTGTGTGCGAGTGTGTGTGTGTGTGTGTGTGTGTGTGTGTTGTGTGTGTGTTGTGTGTTGTGCGTGGTGGTATGTGGGTGTGTGTGCGAGTGTGTGTGTGTGTGTGTGTGTGTGTTGTGCGTGGTGGTATGTGGGTGTGTGTGCGAGTGTGTGTGTTGTGTGTGCGAGTGTGTGTGTGTGTGTTGTGTGTGTGTGTGTGTGTTGTGCGTGGTGGTATGTGGGTGTGTGTGCGAGTGTGTGTGTGTGTGTGTGTTGTGCGTGGTGGTATGTGGGTGTGTGTGCGAGTGTGTGTGTGTGTGTGTGTTGTGTGTGTGTGTGTGTGTTGTGCGTGGTGGTATGTGGGTGTGTGTGCGAGTGTGTGTGTGTGTGTGTGTGTGTGTTGTGCGTGTGTGTTGTGCGTGGTATGTGGGTGTGTGTGCGAGTGTGTGTGTGTGTGTGTGTGTGTGTGGGTGTGTGTGTGTGTGTGTGCGAGTGTGTGTGTGTGTGTGTGTGCGTGGTGGTATGTGGGTGTGTGTGTGTGTGTGTGTGCGAGTGTGTGTGTTGTGCGTGGTATGTGGGTGTGTGTGTGTGCGAGTGTGTGTGTGTTGTGCGTGTGTGTGTGTGTTGTGCGTGGTATGTGGGTGTGTGTGCGAGTGTGTGTGTGTGTGTGTGTGTTGTGCGTGGTGGTCTGTGGGTGTGTGTGCGAGTGTGTGTGTGTGTGTGTGTGTGTGTGTGTTGTGCGTGTGTGTTGTGCGTGGTGGTATGTGGGTGTGTGTGCGAGTGTGTGTGTGTGTGTGTGGGTGTGTGTGTGTGCGAGTGTGTGTGTGTGTGTGTGTGCGTGGTGGTATGTGGGTGTGTGTGTGTGCGAGTGTGTGTGTGTGTGTTGTGCGTGGTATGTGGGTGTGTGTGTGTGTGCGAGTGTGTGTGTGTTGTGCGTGTGTGTGTGTGTGTTGTGCGTGGTATGTGGGTGTGTGTGCGAGTGTGTGTGTGTGTGTGTGTTGTGCGTGGTGGTATGTGGGTGTGTGTGCGAGTGTGTGTGTGTGTGTGTGTGTGTGTGTGTTGTGCGTGGTGGTATGTGGGTGTGTGTGCGAGTGTGTGTGTGTGTGTGTGTTGTGCGTGGTGGTATGTGGGTGTGTGTGCGAGTGTGTGTGTGTGTGTGTGTGTGTGTTGTGCGTGGTGGTATGTGGGTGTGTGTGCGAGTGCGTGTGTGTGTGTGTTGTGCGTGGTGGTATGTGGGTGTGTGTGTGTGTGCGTGGTATGTGGGTGTGTGTGCGAGTGTGTGTGTGTGTGTTGTGCGTGGTGGTATGTGTGTGTGTGTGTGTGTGTGTGCGAGTGTGTGCGTGGTGGTATGTGGGTGTGTGTGCGAGTGTGTGTGTGTGTGTGTGTGTTGTGCGTGGTGGTATGTGGGTGTGTGTGCGAGTGTGTGTGTGTGTGTGTTGTGTGTGTGTGTGTGTGTTGTGCGTGGTGGTATGTGGGTGTGTGTGCGAGTGTGTGTGTGTGTGTGTGTGTGTTGTGTGTGTGTTGTGCGTGTGTGTTGTGCGTGGTATGTGGGTGTGTGTGCGAGTGTGTGTGTGTGTGTGTGGGTGTGTGTGTGTGTGTGCGAGTGTGTGTGTGTGTGTGTGTGTGCGTGGTGGTATGTGGGTGTGTGTGTGTGTGTGTGCGAGTGTGTGTGTTGTGCGTGGTATGTGGGTGTGTGTGTGTGCGAGTGTGTGTGTGTTGTGCGTGTGTGTGTTGTGCGTGGTATGTGGGTGTGTGTGCGAGTGTGTGTGTGTGTGTGTGTGTGTTGTGCGTGGTGGTATGTGGGTGTGTGTGCGAGTGTGTGTGTGTGTGTGTGTGTGTTGTGCGTGGTGGTATGTGGGTGTGTGTGCGAGTGTGTGTGTGTGTGTGTGGGTGTGTGTGTGTGCGAGTGTGTGTGTGTGTGTGTGTGTGTGTGTGTGCGTGGTGGTATGTGGGTGTGTGTGTGTGCGAGTGTGTGTGTGTGTGTTGTGCGTGGTATGTGGGTGTGTGTGTGTGCGAGTGTGTGTGTGTGTTGTGCGTGTGTGTGTGTGTTGTGCGTGGTATGTGGGTGTGTGTGTGTGTGTGTGTGTGTGTGTTGTGCGTGGTGGTATGTGGGTGTGTGTGCGAGTGTGTGTGTGTGTGTGTGTGTGTGTGTGTGTGTTGTGCGTGGTGGTATGTGGGTGTGTGTGCGAGTGTGTGTGTGTGTGTTGTGCGTGGTGGTATGTGGGTGTGTGTGCGAGTGTGTGTGTGTGTGTGTGTGTGTGTGTGTTGTGCTTGGTGGTATGTGGGTGTGTGTGCGAGTGTGTGTGTGTGTGTGTGTTGTGCGTGGTGGTATGTGGGTGTGTGTGCGAGTGTGTGTGTGTGTGTGTGTTGTGCGTGGTGGTATGTGGGTGTGTGTGCGAGTGCGTGTGTGTGTGTGTTGTGCGTGGTGGTATGTGGGTGTGTGTGTGTGTGCGTGGTATGTGGGTGTGTGTGCGAGTGTGTGTGTGTGTGTGTTGTGCGTGGTGGTATGTGTGTGTGTGTGTGTGTGTGTGTGCGAGTGTGTGCGTGGTGGTATGTGGGTGTGTGTGCGAGTGTGTGTGTGTGTTGTGCGTGGTGGTATGTGGGTGTGTGTGCGAGTGTGTGTGTGTGTGTGTGTGTGTTGTGCGTGGTGGTATGTGGGTGTGTGTGTGTGTGTGTGTGTGTGTGCGAGTGTGTGTTTGCGTGGTATGTGTGTGTGTGTGTGTGTGCGAGTGTGTGTGTGCGTGGTATGTGGGTGTGTGTGCGAGTGTGTGCATTTTTTGGGACCGTTGGCGCACGTGTGCTTCTGCGTGTGAAGCCGCTGCTGGAAGGGAGTTCATGCGGCACTTGACCTGCCGTGCGACGCGCTGGTGTTATCTCCCGCTGCTGCATGCAATCTCTGCGCCCGTGATGAAAAAGCAGTGGTGGTTTGCTGCTCCGGGCACCTCTGCTCCAGATTGGCAGAGAGTGGGAAAGATAGGGTAGCCTTGGCTAGGATTGCCAGGAGCCGAGCAGCGACGTGCTGTTTGAAGCCTGCACTGCTGCTGACAGGTTAATGATTTTAGGTGCAGAGAGACGGTTCCTTCTTTTCTATTGCACACAGTGCACCTGTCTGGCTGGCTCCATTTTCAGCTGATATAGTTTATGCTATTTGATGTAGGATTGCATTATATATACATTAGTCTAGAGAGTGTGGGAGGACAGAATGAATGCAAATAAAATGCGCCACCAGCAGCAGCAGAAAAGCAATTTTCCAAAGATCAAATGGTACATGTACTGAGATCCTCAGGGATTCTGGGGGAATTCTTGTCTGTGTGAACAGAAAGCACTTTGAAGTTTTCTGCCAGGGAAGTTAGTAAATCGGCATAGATGTAGGAGTGTAGGGGCCCAGCCAGACAGAACTGAGGAACGCTGTAACAGGTATCACATCCAGGCCCAAGGGCTGATGATAACACTAATGCATTTTCAAAGATATTCATACAGCTGCATGCTGGAAGGATATAATTTCTGGAATTTTTTATATAAAAAAATACAGTATGCTGAAAGCTGAAAAAACCGAAATAGGAATCACAGAAAGCTTACAGACCACATTCCTGTCCTGTCATATACTGGAAACAAATATCCAAATCATGAATGAGAAGTAAATTTGAACCTTAGTGAGTTTTGGAATGTGGCCTAGAGTATAAGTTTGTTGACAGCTAACAGGAGAGACATTCCAATAGCTGGAACATCTCTGGACAAATATGCCTCTCTCTGGAGGCAGCTTGCAGAGTTCATCTTGAGACAAGTGGGAGGTTTAGATCTGGGTTTTCCTCTGTTCCTTGTGAACCTTAAAAGGATGTCACTTAATGATGTGCCGCCATTCTATAAAAGTCTGCTAAGTGTGGGGGCAGATGGACGTGGAGAGATCAGCATCATCGGTGACAGTGAAGTGGCTCCTAGAAGACCCAATAGTATATGGGGCTCGGCGAGATATCACCACAGCTGCCACTCCAGGACTATCGGACACTCTAAAAGTGGCTAACCTTGTCACCTTCGGACACCTGGTCAACTTGGTCAACTTGGCAGGGAGCAACCTTGCAGAGGCGGGAAAATTGGCTGAACGGCTGGGTATGAGATCTATGAGGGTGGCTGGCCAGATGCTGGAGCAGTACAAGAGTGCCTTGACCACGGAAGATTGGAGGGCACTGCAGCAGGGGGACAGAGGGGATCTGGCTAACAGTTTCCAAGGCTGCTGCTGGGACCGGGTCTGTTCTAGACTCTATAGGGGGCAAGGGGTTATATAGACTCTCTGTTGAGGTGCTCAATAAAGTCAGGCTGGGCAACAGGGCGGATACCCCCTGGAGGGCAAATCTGGGCATGGGGGCAGAGACGCAGCCTACATCATGGAGGGACTTTGGAGGGACCTGTATCGACTGCCTTTTCCTAAGTATGCAGGCGATTTGCAGTGGAGAATACTCCATGGGGTAGTACCTGTAAATGCCTTTGTGTCTCTCGTGAATCCTATGGTGGACAGTGGTTGCCCTTTTTGTGAGGTTAGAGAGACAATTTTTCACTGTTTCAAAGACTGTGTGAGACTTCCTCCTCTTTGTAACATGGTTAGTTTGCTGGTGGCTGCTCTTGGAGTAGTCTTCACAGTTCCGGTTTTTATTTTTGGTACTAAGCCAGGTAAAAAACATGAAAAGTGGGCTGTCTTGTTAACTTCTTGCTGGGACAGGCTAAGATGGCTGTGTACCTCAGCAGAAAGAAAATGGTAGATGTTGGGGTAACTGTTAACGTTATAGATATGTTTAAGTCACTGGTAAGATCAAGAGTCTCTTTAGATTTTGAGTACTATAGTAGAATGTAGGACCTAGGGGTGTTTAAGGATAAGTGGTGCCATGGGGAGGCTGTGTGTAGTCTAGTGGGAGGAGAGCTAGTATTTGCCAGCACACAAAGCTGATGTTGTGAGGAAAATTACGTTCTTTTTGAAATAGTTTGCATTACATTGCATCTTTTTTTGGTTTGTTTTTTCCTTTATTATTGGGGGAATTGGGGACTATTACCAGTATAACATCTCTCTCTCTCACATGTGAATGTCTGGAGTATACAAGAGTTACAGGAGGTGTGAAGAGGAGACAGACTGTATGAGTGCTGAGTATATGAGAGCAACAGGAGGTGGGGGGAGACAGATTCTATAAGTGCAGATTCAGAGTATATGAGAGCAACAGGAGGTGTGGGGAGGAGACAGACTCTATATGTGCAGAGTATATGAGAGCAACAGGAGGTGTGGGGAGGAGACAGACAGAGCCTCCTTCTCTGTGGGGCCCCACAAAGAAGGAGGCTCGGGGTCAGAGGGGAGACGTCCCATGTGCCCCCCCCAGAGCGAGGTGGGGTAGGGGGGTTGCGGGGGGTGAGTAGTTCTGCAGGGGCTCAGTGCAAAGCCTGGCTCAGTCAGGAGCAGATACACATGGCTTCTGCGCCACATATACTTATCTGAGCCCTCAGAGCCCCTAGTTGCCCTTCGCTTGTCATCACAGAGCTTGTGACACCGCCGCGCCCTCAGACGTCTTTATTGTGCTGCGGTAGGGGGGGGACGGGTGGCAGCTGGGATTTCTGTTACTTTCCGCCGTGGCGGACTGTTTGAAGGTGTTCCGTGTGGAATGCAGAGTTGGGCGTGTTGTTTGAGGGGCCCCATGAAGGGAAAATGAGAAGGGGAGGGGGGTGGGCAGGGGGGTGGCTTCGAGGGAGACTGACCTTTGGACAGTGCAGTCAGGAAGTTATGACTCAATTTTCAGTGAGAGTAGTGGGGAGGGGGGGAGACCACAGACTGTGCAATGTAAGTGAAAGAACCCATCAATCAATGAAGTAGACAGATAGATTGTGGGTATTGCAGTGTGCCTGGGTGAAGGGAAAAGGTTAGAAAACAATATTCCTCCAGTTTTCCGGTAAAGGGCAACCCCCCCAAGTGTAAGCTTAGAAATATTCCACACCCCAGAGATGTAATCTGTGCTCCCCCTCCCACTTCAACTGACCAGTATTGAAAGAGAGGTCAGAGACAAGGGTGTGCCTTCAGGATGGTCCCCGTTAGGGGCAGCGCCTCAGAAGTGATCAGGAATGATCCTTGTCGAATAAGGAAAGCAAGCGTGTGACGAAGGAAGGGAAACGAGTTTGGGGGGAGCCACAGTGTGTGGACGCTAGGCTTTTTGTTTCCCGGCATAGTCGCAAGTCTTCTCTTTTCCTTCCTACACACAGACACACACACACACACACACAAGCACACACATCTACACGTACACAGACACACACACACACACACACGTACACATACACACGCATGCACGCAGACACACACACGTACGCAATATACACACGGAAACATGTAAGCGCACACACGGCACATTTTTCAACGTGGAGTGGAGCCAGACTTGAATTGTCAGAGGCCGTGTGATCCGACAGGGAGGAAAAGGCCGAATCGTGGCGTATCCCGGGTCCGCGTCTTGCCGTCTGAAAGCTAGTGTGGACGTGCGCACACTGTCGGCCCTTATTGTTTACTCAAATCCTCGGGCCAAATGAATCACCTACTCTGACTGGATGTGTATTGTTATTGCAGCAAAAGGAGGCCATTAATAACCAAGACTTGCGCCGTAATCAGAGCAGCCGCAGAAATGCGGCGAGGGATAATATAGTGGCCCGCGTCTGTTATCATAATTCCTCCAATGTTATTAACCAGTCAAACACTCCTTCCCAGTTTCTGACAGACCCAGGAGAAGAGCTGAGGTAGCCAACGACAACCAATTTGAGCCGCCTTCTCCCCCCCCCCCCCCCCCCCCCCCTTTGTTGGCTCCGTCTTTAATGACTCCAGCGATTGTTTTGGAAATGTGTTATAGGTGGACGTGTTTTTGTTTCTTGACGAGGCGCCTCCTTGTTTGAACCATGAACCAGAGACTGCAGCTGACCCTCCTCTCCCCATTCACACCCCTCTCAACACCAGGACTTGGGAATGCACAATCAGTCATATAAATCAACCTCCTCTCAGAGTGAAAGCATTTCACATGGGTATCGCCAGCGAGACTCTGGTAATGATCCAGAATCTCTCAACACTCCCAGACCAGAATTTATTGGTGGTTGAGGATCAGCTGAATGCCCAGCACAGTGTAATGAGTGTTTAAATGAAAGCTGAAAATTATTAAGCTCTAAGGGAATATTCAGTCAAGGTTCAGCATTTATGTATGGGTGGCTGGCCTCTATCCTGTTCGCATTACTTTTAAACTATACCGTAAATACATATCTTTGTTTCTGTGACAAAATGAGCTTTATGCTTTCCTGGCTGTCACATTCCTCACATAAGGTATTCAACTAATTATCTCAAATTACCAGGTCAGCTGGCTTATTCATGAGAGACAGGACTCAAAACACATACAGCATTGCTTTGTTACAGAACAGCAAAGAGCTATGCTTACAAAACGCTACAGTGTTAAAAACATTGGCGGGTTCGGTTGTAAAGCGACCCGACGAGAAGGCGGAGAAGGCTGTTGATCTAGACCAGAGTAATGGGGCTGAAAAGGCGGAGAAGGCTGTTGATCTAGACCAGAGTAATGGGGCTGAAGTTCTCGTCTCAGCTCAGGGAAAGACTTCTGATCGCGGCGTGCATTTTCGTCCGCGTTTTTTCTCCGCCCCGTCGACGGCGACGGCGGTTTTTTGAAAAGAAGGGAGGGAGCCCACGGTTCGGAGCCAGCCAGTCACAGTTGAAACTCTAAACTAATTGACCACCCGTACGCTGCATTCCTGCTTTCCGTCTCTCCCTGTGTGAAGCATGAATGGCTGTCCCGCCTGCAGCACAGAGCGCCTGTGTGATTAATGATTCCTTCATTCTCTCCTCCAGCTGGGCCTTCTTTCACAGCCCATCTACATGGCATATATCAGCTCTCTGCCACAGGCACCACTCCCCACCTTTGACTCCCAGCAGCACTGGTATATGGAACCTGATAACGTCAGGCTGACCCGGGAAGAATTCTCTTCTGTTTTTATGTTCTTTTTTTCACATAATAATTATTAGGAAGGCTACACCCTCTCAGTGGATATTTTTCCTAATCTCAGAAGCCAAATAGCCATCTGCTATGTTTAGAAAGACCTCTGAATACAGTTTGTTTCAATCTATTTCGCACAAAACAAAGGGAAAACAGGATTGAGGGGATTACTAAACTTGTCTGTGCTTGGCATTGGTCACACAAATGGTACTTTAGCCAATGGAAGATGTCAGAGGTCAGCCTGAGGTCAAAGGATTCCAGATGTCATATTTTCTTTGATGATGTTGATAATGAACTGAAATGACTGATTACTTCCTAAATTGACCACTAACAGACTGGAAACCACATAGAACAATCCAGAAGTCAGGACAAGCAAGGCTTGCCCATGATTCGAGTATGCTGGGGGGTGGGAGCACTGATTTTCATATTTGTCAGGGCCTTAGTTTTAATAATAAATTGCATAAGTCTTATGGTCCTTTTATCCATTTGTGTGGTGATATAGATCAAAGAATCATATAGCTTTGTACTGTTCACATGGGTTGTGTTTACATGGGTGTCTGCAATGCTTTCTGTGTATGTTGGAATTTTGTGTTGGGATGTTTGGGTGGGGGGGGTGGGGGGGTGGGCTCACAGCTTTAGACTGAGGGGGGCTGTGCCTCTTCTATCATTTCATCTAAATCAAATATTGGCTGAGACAGGGCCAAGGGAAATTCCACACATTCCTGAAAATGAGATTGAGTTCCCAGATTTTTGTCCCGCCCCCTCATCCCATTTCCCTCTCCCTCTACCCTCACGCACCAAGTGCCCCTCACTGAGATTCCACTTTCCCCCTCAGTCCGACTCCACACGCTACAACTTGCCAAACCCACTGATAATTCCCAGATAATTCACTGCATCTTCACTACCTAAGCTCACCACTACTTCTAACGTGTTGACTATATAACACAGGGGTGTCCAATCTTACCCGAAAAGGGCCGGTGTGGGTGCAAGCTTTTGTTCTAGCCCAGCACTATGACACCTGATTCTACTTATCAAGGTCTTGATTGAAGAGCACGATTAGTTAATTAGTTGAATCAGGTGTTGTAGTGCTGGGCTAAAACAAAAACCTGCACCCACACCGGCCCTTTCCGGATAAGATTGGACACCCCTGATATAACACATGTTTTACTTTGCAATAGTCTAGAGACAGTGTTATTGAGGAACACTGAAACAATATTCAAGTCTAAAAAGTCATGGAATTGTTAACCTCCTGGGGTTAACATTCACAAACATAGTTAATCTCATCTGTTATTCCATCTGTTTCTGTCCACTTCTACTAGAAGAAATATGAAGCTAAGTAGTGCACAACAGTTTGGATTTAAGGCCAAACAGACGCCTCCGCAAAATTACACCGGGGGGTCTGGTAGCCTACTACATACAGTATATGTGGAAGCATGGCTGTGCCAAGAAATTAAGGAAAAAATAAGTGAGAAAAAAATGAATGAGAGCGTGACAGTTATAGCTCTGAACGCTTGAGAGTTAGGGGATTTCGTCCCTCCCGTCTGCAGAGGCAGTGGACGCAGGAAGTGCGCAGGTTCTCCTGCAGTGATGTCAGAGGCGGCGGCCGAGCGGCCAGGGGTGGTCGTAAGCGGCTTGTGGTTAAGCGGGTCCTGGCGGACGGGGGAATGTATTAATACAGTGAGAAAACCATTTATTTACAGACTCTTCCAGGGCTGAGGTCTAGCACAAGGAGCCCAAGCGTCACCCCGGGGAAGACACAGCTGTGTGCGAACGCTGTAGCGCCGGCTCGGTTGGCTTTGATCGCTCGGCTCGCGGACAGCCCTGAGCCTCACCCAAACACTAAAATCTTGTCTGATATTTTGCGTGCACAAACCGAGAAATTCTATTGGCCGGATTTTGTCAGTGAGAAATGGTCTCCATTAGTTTCTGACCAGCGTGAGCAGAGTGTTTACAGGCAGAATGGGCCTAGATTATCAGGCATTTCCTCTTTTTGCATGCTGTAAGGGGTCACATGATGCATAGCATGTCAATCCTTTAAATGCAAAGGCTTTACTCTCCAATATGTAGACATGGGTATACATGAAGGTTTGCACAGTGCTGCATATAGTCTGAGTCCCTTCTGCGCCTTCTGCAGTGGTGACGTTCTCTATATGGTGACTGTGTAGCTATGCAGCTACCCAATAAAAATTGAACAAATTCAAAAACCTGTCTTCCCTAGTAACATCTAAATGACAATGATACTACACCATTCTGTAATTATATACCATCCTACCGTATAGTGAACTGCAGAAGTGAGATCAGCCCTGCGACTGACCATAAACACAGAGAAAAATGAGCCCTGCGACTGACCATAAACACAGAGAAAAATGAGCCCTGCGACTGACCATAAACACAGAGAAAAATCAGCCCTGTGACTGACCATAAACACAGAGAAAAATGAGCCCTGCGACTGAGCATGAACACAGAGAAAAATCAGCCCTGCGACTGACCATAAACACAGAGAAAATCAGCCCTGCGACTGAGCATAAACACAGAGAAAAATCAGCCCTGCGACTGACCATAAACACAGAGAAAAATCAGCCCTGCTACTGACCATAAACACAGAGAAAAATCATTAGATTTCCTTTATCTTACATCCCTCAGAACCAGATGGGCCGTTTATGGGATGAGCATTTTAGTTTTATAAAATAGATAATTTATATTTTATAAAGAATTTATATTTTATAAGGACCTTTTTCAGGTCTTCCGCATGGTATTAATGCTTTAAAAACCTTTTTTTTTTTCTTTAGGGCACCGAATATGCACAGCGTCACTTTGACAGCTGATGTCATCCCTCTGTCTGAATTCATTTTCCACCACGGGCAGAGTAACGTGGAACAGCCCCTTCCGAAAGCACAGAAGATTAATTTAGCAAGGAGCCGATCGTTTCCGTACCATGCACTCCCAATGTTACAATGACCAACATCAATCATCTATTGTGTCATCAAACTATCTCGCCATTTCAACTCTCCCAGTGCTGTGACCCATTTCAGCCGCGTACGGATCTGTTCATCCTCCAGCCAGCAGACGAAGACCTCCTCCTTTCCCGCTGGACCCAATTTTCCGACTAATTTATTGGATTTATGAAATGACTCATACTCAAATGCACGTCAGAAGTTGCACTGAAAGTGCACCACTCTTGCCTCCACCATGCGACCCTCACCATAAAACACATTCTGGTTCTGAGTACCGTATCTGTTTGAAATACAAAATATGTGCACACTGCGTTTTCTTCCTCAATGTTCGTGGAACAACTGCAAGGATTCGTTTTTCTCGGTGGCAGTGGTGATTCACACTGCCCCTGTACTTCTCAACATCTCTGCCAGCATGTTCCTGCCCGAGGCTGGACTTACAGGAAGTTGTAAGTAAGTTTGCAGTGCTCTGGTTGCGAGCCGTTGGGCGATTCGTGCCAGTAGAGACAGCGGCCCTTTTTTAATTTTTTTTTATTACGAGCACGCTTCTGAGATCTTAACAACCCTTGTGCATGTGTTTGACACGCTGTTTCTGGATGGTTATCAGGCAGATCTTGATTGTACGAGGCGTACGGCGCGCCTTTCCAGTTATGACACGTTTGGAAGCTCTGGGATGAGAACTGGCTGATAACCTCTGCAGAGGCACTTCAGAGGGAACATTTTTAAAGAAAATGAGGTAGAACCGGGCGCTAGAAAAGACATGCGGGTTTAAATGAGCTTTGGAGGAGAACCCTTTCAGAAAATAAAAAAAATCTAGCTGTTTGAAACACACCGAATGTGAGAGCCAGAGCAGGATTTCTGGCGACAAGATCGGTACAAGATCAGTACAGTTAGGACAGTTGGTGAATTCCCGAAAAGTCAGTTGATTTGTTTTCTCGTGGTAAAGACAAGATGGCAGTTGACCCACACTATTAATGTGGTCTTTTTGCGTCCACTTCACAAGGTAACATTTGTGTGTTTTTTCCCAACACGTTCCCAGGCACAGTTGGGATGCCTGTGGAAGTGTTGCGGAGGGGGCTGAGTGTGTGTTGCCAGGGGGATGGGGTGGGCAGGTTTGGGTAATGAGCGTGGGGCTGGGAAGCTGTCTGCTCAGCGTTCCGGGCCCTGACAGGAACGGACAGGCTGGCCCGGGCTGAGCTGTCACTGTAGCCACCTGCGCCCTGCAATTATCACCAGTGCTTGGGCCAGCCGGCGATACACCATACAGGCCCAATTAAAAGCCCTGCACGCCCCCCCCCCAGCCAGCCATCACTAACACTCCCCAAAGTCTGACAAGGCTGCCTTCTTCCCCCTCGCAAATCTCTAATTAACAGCAGTGGTCGCGGCGCGGCCGGGCTGCGTCGCACTGCTGAAAGGGCAGAGGACTCCACTGGGGTAATGAGCTTAAATACAGGTTTATTTCCTGTTCTCTGTACACTGCCGCTTCCAGCAGAGATTGTGATTCTCTCTCCCCCACCCCGAATCGGTTTATCTCCAATTTCCTCTGACTTGTAATGCGTTTCACAGACACACTGTCACCTCCGCTTAAAGACAGGGCTTGCGACCCCCCCCCTCCCCCGTCACCCAGGCACGTTCAAAGCCGTGATTAGAGTCGATTTTGGCAGGGCGCAGCTCTCAACAATATCCCTGTCTGTTTCGCTACGTCTTCACCACCAGCTCACCGTCCGCATCGTGCCAGACAATTAACGTCCCGGAATTCTGAGGACAAACTGCAGCTCACAACACGGGGCTTAGAAATATGTAACATGAGAATATCTCTTGGACAAAAAGGAAAGGCACAGAAAAGGAATGCACCGCTTCTTTCATTCCTGGGATCAACTGGATTATTTTTTTCCCCTGTGACTAAGGCAATGGCAGAGATATTTTCATGAAAAGCTTCAAATTAGATTGTGAAATGACTTCATTTACAGGAAGCGGGATTAGCGGGGCAATGCGTCCCCGCCGAGAGAAGTGTGTGAGATGAAGGAATTTCCCTTCGGCAGGGAGATGTTATTGTTGGAATCCTGAGCCTGGCCAGTGTATGAAATATTCTATTCCCTGGTGTGCGATTTATGATACAGCCCTTGTCTCTAATGGTGGAGAATTATGTCATTATTGTAGGCCAGACTTTAGTTCTGTGGAAAATACAGTACCTTCAATACATTCTTTTAAATTTAATTCATGGTGTACAGTGGTATGTGAACACATGGCTGAAAATGTGCCTTACCCTCCTAAGATTTGGTCCACTATTCCACAGACCAGATTTCTCAAATTATAGTCCCTTTAAAATGACAACAAAACAGGATGGTTACCTTATGATATTCCCTTACTGCTCAACTAATACCAAAATCAACAGGAGCTTAAAGGTTGGATTACTGAGACAGATATGAGGGCATCAAGGTGCTAGCAGAGCCCAATATTGTTGCATAATGGAACATACAACCTCTTGTATTTCTCAGAACACCCTCAACCCAGGAAAATGAGAAAGTATAACATAAATACCCACATTTACAACACCTGTTCAAGACTATCCTTATAAAGAACAAAACATTCAATGTAACAAGTGCTGCTAATACACTTGGGGAAAAATGGCAGACATGTCTGGCACATATTCCTTGTATTCTTTATGTTCTCTCATACGTATATTAATGACAACTATCTCCACCTGTCACCCAGCAGATCTTATCGCAGCCAACATGCAGTGCTGCAAAACCATTGGAAAGTAATCACAACCCACCCACCATTATGCAACCAGTCACTTGGGACTAGTCATTTAGAGCTTACTAAAACTAGAAAATACTTGGTAGATCAAACAGCGATGAACAGAATGATGAAGTGCAGCTAAATATGTAGCTAAGCAAATGAAACGTGTCTCACGATACATTTTGGGTAACGCAACACATTTGTTTAACTTTGTATTGCCATTTGACATACTACATCTTTTCAATACTAGGCTCTATTCTAGTTTGGTTTCCATGATTTGGCATTCTTTGGTGTTCTGACTAGAATGGTCCCCATTGGGAACCCATAAGGCTATTGGAAATATTCTGCAATGATGTTGAATCACCACACAATATTCAATGTGTTGGACATGCAATGCACACAAGCAATCCTTTGACGAGCATATGGGTGGCATATGGTATACAGTTATGCATGAATATTATCATTAACAACAACAAAAAATCTTAGGATAATTAACCGTATATCGTATGAGAAATACATATTTAAACAAAATAGTCCTTCCACATTCTGGAACGGGCTGGGTGAAGGCTATAGGAATACTGTATGCATGCTTTCCAGTAACCTACCTAAGAGCGCAGTCAAGGTGTTGATATAGCTCTCGCTCCCTATTGAGTGATATATTACCTCAAGGTTTTCACCGAGATGTCAAGACAGCTGAAATCCATCAGCTGTGGCTAAAACAGTTTCCGCAGGCCTAGTACTGCACGGAAAAGAGAGCTAGGCTACTTCATTGCTGCCTCTCAAGCTGAAGAAGCGGAGGTTGTCTTGCTCTGATGATTTTATGCCGTCATTTCTGTTCATACTCCCAGTAATGTTAGGAGACAAAGAAAATATATCACTGGTCGCTCGTGAATTCCATACCCCACTGTCTAAAAACACCAAATCAAGTTTGATTTTGAACCAATTTAACCTTAAACATTATGTATCCTCTCTGCTAGAGAAAAAAGTAAATGCCTAGATTTCGCTCCAAACAATACCTGAACTAAATATTTACTGTCAACTTCGCCATGGCAAATCATTTAGTGTGATTAATGCAAGCTTATTCCGCTGTCGTTGTGGTATTGCTTGGATTAGCATACGTCAACGATGTGTTTACAATGTGATTTGAAGGTATTCTTAAGATACTTGCAAATTTCACTACGCGTGTGCCATGCACCGATTTGCAATGCAGGTTATTTATTGCGTGCCTCTGTCAATCAATTGCGCAAACGTCTTTGCAGCTCCTAAAACAAATGCTCAAGCTGCGTAAATTGTATAGGCCAGATCTATTTTCAAAATCATGCGTTTCGAGCACACCATTAATGTGTAGCCTACAAATAATGTATTTTATTACAAATTTTAATAAACCCATAGTCCTCATGGCAAAACCCCAAAAGGATGTCAATCAATTTCTGAAGCAAATTATATATAGGTATGGATGGAAATTGGCCAGCAAAGTAGCCTACTTTTGACCGGTAGAGCGCGCTCTTTGTTCAAATGCATCACAAACTGGAGGAGCGCACACAGCGCTGGATGTCGCGGACGCTTACCACAGGATGTTGATTTCATTTCATAAATGACGAAGTCATTTACCCAGATAAATTTTTAACGAAGCATCTCTGACTTAACCCACATTTAACTTTTAGTCACGGCCCGTCAGTTAGCCTATTTCATTATACCCATACTGGCGAATTGTGCTGATTTATTCTGTAGCCTAAATAAAAATAAATAATTTGCCTACGCGAATTACGACAATGCATCTAGCCTACATATGATGTATAGGTTATTCGTGCAATTTAACAGCACAAACTATCACATCTTTCCCCAACAAAAATGCATCTAATAGGGGCAAAATGAGATATAGCCTATTCTCATTTCATGACCAAATAAATCCCTCATTCTTAGAAACCTGAATGCAACATACAAGAATAGTGTATCAAATCGCGATGGAACATATTTAGACACTTTTCGTCTGCGACTAATTTTGACAGTAGCTGCAGAGAAGTCTCTTTCATAATTTCTGTCAGCTAGAACACTACCACAGAAATCACTGCTAACTGTCAAACGATAGCATCGATAGCAAAATAGGTCCTTGGCTGCGATGGTGGTATAGTGGTTAGCATAGCTGCCTTCCAAGCAGTTGACCCGGGTTCGATTCCCGGCCATCGCAAAAACGATTTTGACCAACAGCGTCTTTTTATAGCTGTTGAGACAGCGAGGATTCCGTTCAACCTTTCAGTGTTAGGAGGGCATATCACGTACCTAAACAAGAGTTGCGCACTTATATTTCTCACAGAAGTAACTACAATGGCAACACTGTAACGCCTTATAAACAATAACATCTGTAGGCTACCCTTTTTACAAAACATAGCCTACAAGATTTCAATACAACTTCATACAGCCATGCAATAAAGTCCTGAACTTGGGTTATATTAGTTATCTTCTGCTCCAGCTACTTCATCCTCTGCCTCTCCTTAATGTTCCTGGCAATTACAGCACAAAAAAATTCTACACATTGGTCTATATCTACTTCAACCAAGAGCAACATCTGCTCATTTTAAATGACGATGAGCGCATTAGATCTGTGGATCATATCATACGACAATTACTTTATTAATTGAGCAAAAGCTATATGTGATACCCTGAATCAATGGCATGGGTTTCATTTCAACACTGGGGAACATGCTGCAACAAAATAAGTGGTTAATTGTGACCTTCATAACAGCAATTAGTTTCCTAACAGATGGAGAGGAAAGAACTATAGGATGGAATGAATGTCAAACAAAAAGTCTGAGATCGACTAAGTGCAAGTATTAGATCGATTACTTACACTAGTATCCACCTGGTACACTGCACACATGGATTCAATATATTCAGTTTGCAGTTCATCCATACATGTACATGAAACAAGAACAGATTACTATAGTCTTGTTATATGGAGACCAACACCAAGAAGGAATCAGATGTCATTCACAATTTGACCACTGCATTTCTGAGTACAAATTTTCCACAAGAAAAACAGTATAGCCCACATTGTGTTTATTTCTGAATAAGCATACAATCAATGGTGGGGAAAAAGGCCCTCTGAAAACCAGCTTTTACATGCAACACTAAATATATGCTACTGCTACATATTTTAGTAGTAGTTCTAATAACCACATTGAATGCAGTGCCTGACAGTGTGGGAACATTGCTGTCAATCATCGCTAAGTGGCAATTGACTTATAAACGTGGACACCGAGGAGGTTTAATGTGATAATTGATAACACATGCAATCAAAGAAGGCTCTGCAGGCTGACTGAAAAACTTTGTTTGAAAGAAGCTGTTCAAACATAGTGTAAAATTGTCTACCACACAGCAATTATCCGATTTTAGGGCAGAGAGTCAAATTGCTTACTCATGATGTACCTGTCAGGTGAGCCTACCTGTTGCAAGCAAACGATTTTCCCCTAACAATTTTTTCCAGAGCCTCTTTTCCCCCCCAAGCCAATCAGAACAGGTGTCAAGGGAGTGGCAGGGACGCACCATCCTTCATTTAGTATTTAATCTATTTTTATACCTAATGTTGAATTGTCAGTATTGTTTTATGCTTATGTATTTTATGTTCATACTCAGGTTCTTGTGCAAAACAAATTCCATTCAGGGAATTAATAATAATAATAATAATAATAATGACACTTGTCTTGTATATTACATTACAATCATTTGGCAGACGCTTTTTATCCAAAGCGACGTACAATAAGTGCATGTATATGTATGCTAAATGGTCTACTTAACACTACACTATCCTTCCAAGGAGTTTGTGGACACCTGGAAGTGGTCAGAGGCAGCGTGGCTTGCGCTGCCCCTTGTCTAGCTGCCCTGTGATGAATGGCTATTAAAAGAGGGCCATTGACCTGCTGCGGAGGGCCTGCTGACGCTCTCCAAGAACGGATGCAGGGAAATCCATCTCGTTCCAGTGCTCTTCCTGTGAGCGACGATGTCTCAACATCATCCTTGCCGCTCTGCCAAAATCTTTCAGGAGCATCACCATCACACTGGCTTACAATATACATGGCAGCACGGAAGACCTTTCTTCTACTTACCTCTTCGCCCGATGAACGATTTCCTTCATTTTTTAGGAGGACACTTTTCAAATTATCTTAGCATTTCTTTACGAAACCAGTGATACATTTTTGCTACTGATAATGTGTGACATTTCTATGTGACCCATCCTTTATGCACATTTGGAATACAATGGAGAGAACTCCAGAGTTCAATGAATGTCTTAATCTGTGGGCAAAAGAGATTTCCTAACTGCCACTGGTGGAAGCTGGAGGGCAAAACCAACACGCTGGGTCTTGCCTGCTTCCCCGTAGCCTGGGAACATGAATATAAGCACATTGCTGCCTCTGTTCCCCTAAAACTGTGTGGAATCCGATGGACTCATTGCCAATGGAGTGATGACCACAGTCTCGTGAGAGAGCATGTTGCCATGGGGACACAATGAAGACACCCATCATTTCCTCTGATTACAGGGAGCTGTGGAAAAGCTGCCGGGCCGTGGGGGGGGGGGGGGACTGTACAGCGATGGGACATTTTTGGGGAGTTTCTCATTTGAAATTGCAGGGCAAGGTAAAGGCAGGTTGCGCCAGGGAAGAGATCCGTGGCGCACAGCTGGAGTTGAGCCACCGTGACCCTGGCGTTGTCTGCACGCTGGCCCGCAGTGACTGTCCTCCTTTCTCTCTGATGATTCGGGTTTTTGGAAAAAGGTCCCCGAGTGCTTCATGCGCACGCCGCGGCTCCTTAACCACCGCCATTGCTCTCTGAACACGCCGATTATTTAAGCCCCCAAGAATGCGCCGAGAGTCTCCCAGGCTCCCGCCTCCGTGTGTGGAAGTTTCGGGGGATGGAAGTTTCAGGGAGGGGGTGGGGGAGGGAAAGAGAGCGGCTGGTGTTTCTCAAGCCCGCCCTCGCCTGGCAGGGTCTCGTCTCGCGCCTCTGGTCTCCTGGGGTCCCTCTCTCATTCTGCCCTTGAATGTCCCCCTTTCACTCTCCGTGGGGCAAAGGCAGTTTTGGATGAAATTTCAGCAGGGTATGAGGGAATGGTTTTTTGGGAGGTTTAGCACCTTTTTTCTTAAAGAGGCTAAATAAATGACTTCTTCTCCTAATGCTCTAATTGGCCGTGGTTTGATGATCGGGTATCGGGGGCCGAAGCCCTGAAGCGAGGGCTTCTTGTTTTTAGGCTGCCCGATGAAAGAGGTGGTCTGTGCTTGTTTTTTTCTGTTGTTTTTTTAAAGGAGAAAAATCGCTTAGTCGCAGTCTGT
>CM056388.1:36458151-36488151 GCA_029718625.1 Synaphobranchus kaupii | reverse complement strand
TGAAGCTCATTTAGGCCAGTAACTGAGCGCAGGTTTCTCCACCCCACCCCGACGCAGCCCCCTTCCCGAGCCTCGCATCCCATAAGCTGCTGCCTCACAAACTCAAGGGTTCTGTACGCCCGAAGTCTCTCAGGGAAAACATGGTCACTGTGTGGTCGGGATAACGTGCAAATCAAGTGCCAGTGTGGTCGTGTTTGGACAATTTAGCCAAACTGCATGAAGCAAAAAACCTCATAAATCGTGTAAACATCGGGGCTTACGTGCCCAGATCTCAGTCTCTCACGGTCCTGTCTGGTCCCTGGCCAGACGGGCCCCCTCAGGACGAGTCAAGCAAAAACACTGGCCGTCGGGCATCTCTTCCCAGTCCATACTAGAGAGTGAAACAGTATGGCTGTGTCCGAATCAGAGCCCTACACCCTTTTGAGTAGGCATATTTGAGTCCACTTCGTCAAAAAGCTTTTGAGTGGGTGACTTTTTCTCACAAATGGGGGCACTTAAAATACCAGGATGAACCCCGTATTTCCGGGGTTTTGTTGAGGGAATTCAGGAGCACACTCAGCTGCAGAACTGTGCACTCACATGACAATTTCAGTAAGTAACTCGGAAGTAAAAACGTAAAAGACGTAGGGCTCTATTTTAATAAACCAAACGCAATGGTTAACGCAAGAGTAATCGCTTGGCGGTATCGCTCTGAGGGCGTGTCGGCGAGAAATTTGGTAATTTCATGACGGCAATCTTGGCGCACCTTATGGCGGTATTGCTAAAAGGCTGGGTTTAAACGTCAAAGGTGTGTCTCTATGGTAGCCAATCAAATCAAGTACAGGCTAGGACTGTAGTAATTTATGGATCACAATCCACACCACCTCGTCTCCCAGAAGTTCGGAAGGCACGGGAGGAGGTGACGAATGCATTCATTAGCCTACATTAGGTGATGTAGGCATAATTATGATTCAAATGGTAGGCTTATGATTCAACTGTGTCAATGTGTAATTTATATATTATAGGCTAGTGGCCTACATGATCGCAAGTTTCTTGTAAGCTGTCCTGTTTTATTCTAGTAGTTTAAATTAAAATTAATTAATTAATAATAATTATAGGCTATTTGTTCATTAAATGGAAGTGTAATGTTGGCATCACCTATAGACACTACATAGAACTACATGACGAATAAGTTACCAAATTGCCAGAGTCTATTGCGTTTCCGCTAAGAGGTGGTTCCAGCTGATCATAACGCAATGGGTTTTCGTTGGTTCAAATTGTCACTGAGCCGAAAGTATTTTAGAACACGCCCCCGACAGCGCCACCCATCCCACTGCAGCGCAACCGAAAGGATGTTATGTTGAGAATTTGTTGATCCTAGCGGTATTGCTGAGAAACGCCATAGCGCCAGTTTTAAGACGTTGATGCTGTCAACAAGTTTGCGTTTGACTATACCGTCCCCTTGCGCTGGTTTGAAAATAGAGCCCGTAGAGCGTATATCCATATCTATGGTACAAGTGGGTCATATTACGAAATACTCTTTTTTATTTTTGTTAATCTTCATTCATAGTCTACACTTTGTAACAATTGTCATATGTTAATTGATTGATATTCTCAATAAAAATTTAAAAAATCAAAAACGATATTACGAACTACTTCCTCACTAGTTTGGAAAGAGTTTTGCGGGATTTCTTTCGCACACTGCTTGCAATGTGAGGGGACAGGGCACATAGTAGACATGGGTCTGAGTGGACAGGGAACAGGGCTCTGATTCGGACCCAGCCTATGTATGAATTTCAGAACCGCCATTTTAAAGTCACCAATAGTGGAACTATGGGAAAATGAGTCTCCAAAGAGGTGGTGGTTCAACAAAAGAAGCATTAACACTTCAGTCTTCTGATGTTCATAGACTTGTTGAGTCCATTGCACACCATTAGTGTATGGTTGGCTCATCTACTTTGGGTCTGCTTTCCAATAATTACTGACTTTAATTGAAACCCTGAAGAAATGTGTCAAATGCTGATGATTTGTCTGAGAAGAGTAAATGTACTTTTAGCTCCAAAGCTCCTGTTTCCTAGCCCATTTCTCTCGTTTGTCACTTATGACAAACCAAATAAAACAAGGCTAAGGAAGCAACATGAATATTTGGCAGATTTTTATCAGTTGTCCCTTGCAGGTATGAACAATACTGTATAAATATTAACATATGCATATATTAATATACACGTACCTGCATTCATTAACTGACATACTCACTTGCAGGTATGAACAATACTGTAATAATATTAAAGTGTAAGCACCAGATAATTTAAAACACTGGAAATTCAAAACATGTTAAAGAAAAATGACTCTGGTCTAAAATTACATAATCATAAAGTATATGAATGTTATATAAATGTTGGATATCGGTGTTTAAAAAGTGTTTCCAGTACCATTTTTCGCATTTTATAAAATAATGTTTTTTTTTTGTCAAACTGCTGACGTCATACGTGGTACTGTCAAGTGACCGTTCTTCAGCTGCTTCCCAATGCAACACGCAAACAGAAATG
The DNA here is from genome assembly GCA_029718625.1 of Synaphobranchus kaupii. Classification (NCBI taxonomy): domain Eukaryota; kingdom Metazoa; phylum Chordata; class Actinopteri; order Anguilliformes; family Synaphobranchidae; genus Synaphobranchus; species Synaphobranchus kaupii. The sequence goes on along the minus strand of CM056388.1, from coordinate 36,485,623 downwards.
GACAAACAGAAATCTAGACGACTATGAGTGAGAATGAAAGATAAAAAACAGAAAGAGAAAATTCAGAGAGGAATGGAAAAGAGTTTAGCCTTCGTGGTCAGACTACAAACAATAGAAAAAGTAGTAAGAACGCACACCCCCCAAAAAAGGTGCTGAATAGCGGCCCATTAAGTTAGATAAAAAAAGAACACACTGCACCCTGATGAAGGCATAGGCCTACTGCCAAAACATGTTGGTTATTTTAAAATAAAAACTTTTTAAATGCATGGAGAGAAGTGTGCAATTTTTTTTATTAGACTACGCGCAGGCCAGTGATATGATGCAGCAAGCCTACTGCCGTGCCGGTAGACAGTTCTCCGTCTTGCGTACAAGTGCAGCAGGAACAACGCCAACCGAAAGCATCACGTCCAAATACTAACTAACCTTGCCAATGCAGAGAGACAGCTTTCAACTTTCTCACAGAAATAGTTAGCTTACACAGTTAGCTAACTAGCTAACATTAGGCTAACGTTGTTATAGCAGTCTAATCTTCCAACACGATTCAATTGTCCATTGTCTGTTGGAGGATTTTCTGCATCCCGGTGTGGAGCGGCATCAGATTCAAAGTGATCACGGCTCAAATATATCTTTGTCCATTTGTCCCTCCTCAAAATATTCAAATTCCTCTTCCTCCTCAGAACTGTCAGTGTCTGCCATTGTTGTATATAGATAGGCGCTAAAAGCAATGGATATTGTCGTCTATATGGTCTAGTTTGTTAATATAAAAGTCGTCCATTATCTGGTGCTTACTCTTTAACATATACATATATGCATACATACATTCATTAACTGACAGACTCACTGTTTCCCCAGGACCAGAAGTCAGTGTCGAAATTAAAGGCAGACTAACACGCCCCTCTGTGCTGAGGCTCCTGCTCAGACCTTGCCCATTGGGAGCCGTGCCTGAGGCCTGAGTGGGTCCCCCCTGAGTGGGTCTACCCTGAGTGGGTCCCCCCTGAGTGGGTCTACCCTGAGTGGGTCTACCCTGAGTGGGTCCCCTCGCCACCCACTGAGGCTGTGATACCATCACGTACAAACACAGGCCAAGGGGACTCACACACCAGGGTGTGCCAGGGCATCGTCGCATTAGTGCACAGGCCAATTAAACCCACAGAGTTTACATTCTGTCTCAATCTCCTTGTGAAAACACCGCAACTACTGCCACGGTCCATTGTTTAAAAAACATTTTCTCCCCCCTACCCCCATCAAAATGTGGTTTGGGTTTACTGCCTTTGTAAATTTCTCCATGCAATTACACCGTGAAACGAGACATTCAAATATACATTTTGTGCTTTTGCTCTTGCATTTTTACATGCCCATTCACATGTGCACACACACACACACACACACACACACACACACACACACACACACACACACACACACACACACACACACACACACACACACCCTCTAAATATCTATAGCTACAGAAAGTTTTGCTAATAAGACCTGTTACGTTCTGCAGTGAATTCAGCTTTAAAAGTACAAACATATCTCTGCAGAATATACCTAGTGATTGTTTACCGTCACGCTTTTCATTTTCTTATGCACAAACGTCCTGAGAAGGTGAAGATTATGGTAAACAGGGCACAGCTCTGCCTTGGGAAGAGACCTCTCCACTCAGCTACCACCTAACCCAGCCCCCCTACCCCCAAACACACACACACACACACACACACACACACACACACACACGCACATGCACATGTACACACACACACGCCTGGAGTCAGTCAGATCAAAGGCAGACTCAGGCCTTTTAATTAAACACTCCACAGCACTGGACTCATTTTCCACACGCTAATTTTTACAATGGCTGAGACCCTGGAGCTTGATTACCATCCTGCAGCACCGCCACATTCCCACTCCTTATTAGCTCCTGCACCGCCGCCCGCGCCACATTTAACTTAATAAGGAGTCGCAATTAACAGCAGCTCTGGCTCCCATCCAGGTGCATTGTGGGTGATGGTCTGGAGAGGAGGGGTGAGAAGAGTTTCTGTGAGGGGAGAAAGCCAGGTACAGCCATCCAGTTTTTTTTGTTTTTTAAAGAACTGGAAACAGACATGCCTCTTGAGGCATACCCCATCCCAAAGGAGAGAGGGGGAGAGGAAAAGTAAGAGAAATGGAAGAGTGACTTGCCATCTTGCAGTGCATCTGCCCAGTGCCAGGGTGATTGTGCCGGCTCAGTGGAGGGTTGTGATGGGAGGGAGTGGGAAGGATGAGGAGCAACTCAGTGGAGGTTATGCAGGCCTCAGGATGCAGAACCAGCACCAGCAGTACCTCTGACCCTGAGAAAGACCAGACACACTCTTACACCGGTATTTACACCCCCCTCCCCCCCAGTTTTATTAACTACTTTGGAGAAAATATCACATTGGCAGGTTAATGATTTTCTGATGCCAATGCCAATCAGACATCTCTATAGGATACAGTATTTTGTTTTTACATGACAATTTAGTCCATCTGTGTGACACGGATGGTAAGCGTATTTCATAAAACATTGATGCTGGCCTCCCATTGCACAAAAAAAAACAGTAAAGGTGCTGTCTTGCCGAACGCATTTGCCCGCAAGAATAATTTTCCTTCACGTTTATGCGTCTGTTTGAGGTGTTAAGATGTCCCAAGGGGGAAAAAAAGAAGCACGTTTAGAAAATAGGATCTTTTGCGCAAATTGAGATGGCTTCAGGCCTGAGCCGCGTGACGACGGCACACGCCTCCCCAGAACACATGGCACTGACACCTCTATTTGTCCACCTGCCGGTCAGTCTGAAACCAGCAAGTGAAGGGAGCAGCGGTGACGTGGCTGTATTATGCGGGGGCCAGTGGGAACTAAGCGCCCTCGCCACGTGTCGAAGGAGCGCGTTTACATACGTGTAAATGCACCGCCCGGTCCTCTGGGCTAGCGCGCCCCACTGTTTTTATTTCAGCCTTGATTGAAGTGTGCGGAATGCGGATGCTTTTTATTTAGCAAGTTATGTGGCGTCATATTTTTGTAATGATTCGTTTCTGTAATCCCTTAGCAGGGGACCAGATATGTATACACTGGTGTGTCTTGATGAGGGTGATTTCATACTACGGTATGCAATTTTGACCTGGATGCGTTTTCCTTAATGGATTATGACTCACACTATAAGGTTTGGATAAAAAGAAACAGCCAGATGCACGCACACACGCACACACACACATACGCACGCACACACAATAAAATATATAAGAACGCTTGCATACACACACACACACACACACACACAGTTTTAATGTGTAGTAGCAAAATGAAAGAACCTCCATAATGCACACACTGTCGTGTTTTTGGTTCATAGGTTGTTTTATCCTGCATTGAATTTGCATGGTGACTGACACAAGGATGGCATACAATAATCTATTATACTCAAAGTGTCTTAGGTAGTTTCAGTGCTGGTGCTTTTAATATCTCCATAAATATGTGCTTTTGATTATTTCCTAGCAAATCCCAAGTGGATGTAAATGGCTTGCCAAAGCAATGTTTCACCTATCCTGTCTGGGCTAATGTAACACGGTCTGTTTATCATTATAAAATCCCTTTAAGATTAAATCACACAGCCTCGTATGAAGTCACTCTCAGCTGCCATTAGTGAATACCTGGCACTAATTACGAGAAGCACACAAGCTGACGGGTATGAATTAGACGGAAAATAACCACACGCAAAACAGGCATCTTGTTTGTTGTCTCACCATTAAAGCATTTAGGCTCGGCTACACAAGAAAGCTGAACTTCAAAAAGGTAGGCATAAGGTTTGAAAGGTTCGATGTCTCCAAACGACACTTCCCACTAGATACAACCGTTTAATTTAAAGAGTCCGCCGTCAAAAGGCGATACCCTGACACCATGCTCGTGAATGGCCGATGAGAAACCTCTTTGAAGCATGTGCTCAAATCTTAGGTTGGTGTACAGGAGTTGCCTATGGTTCCTGAATTAATTCAATTGTATTCAGATTAATATAAAGGGAAGATTAGCAAAGTTAGGAGGCTCTGTCTCTTCTTTGAAGAAAAGAGAAGCAACAAAACAAGCAACAGAAGATATGCAGTCATCTTATTGTGAGACGCAGAAGTGTCTTCTAGCTGGTCTTCATCCTGTCTTCATCCTCTTCGGACAGTGAAATGCCTGCTGCTTACTTCTCTTTCTACATGGTTTTCGCCTCATAATCTCAGATAAAATCAGTCCTCTTTAATCAGTTTCTTTTCTGCTTTTAAACCCCAGTCACTTTTTCTTTCTTTAACAGCGAGGTCATTCGTCCCGAAGCCTGATTTTGGCAACTGCAAGACAAAATGGGCTATATGTCCCCTTTAGTCACCCGAGGTCCATCAGCGTATGCCAGCGCAGTGTGACTTTAAAACAGGCCCCGGGTGTTTTGACAATGCAGATACATTGCCGTCACCCACATGATTATGGGGTGCAGGGAGTTTAAGCAAATATTTTAAAAGGTCTTTTTTTTTCTTCTGTTTTTAGATTTTATTTTGAAATACGAATGACCACCGAAATGTCATACTTGAAGTTCCAGCCCGGCCAGAGCTATACCCTCCTTTGTTCCGCATCCTGCTCCGACAGCCAATTTGCAGTCACCCCCGCCAAGAAGAGAGGCAAAGTTTCCCTTAACCACTAACAAGCCTTTTCATGTCAGGAAGACAAAGTGCATTTTGGCTAAAATGACAACATCTCGGCGGTTTAAGCAAACCTATGAATACTGCCTTGCAGGACTGTATTTCTCCTGCATTGTCACAACAGTTGAATTTCTAATGCCTTTTTATGACCATGTTTGGACCAGTGTAGTGTCTATGTATTGTTCCGAGCAGCCAGCCATCTATTTGAGTGCTGAGAGCCGATGGCTCCTATAGATAATACATAAATAGTTGTACAGATAATAATCAAAATGTGTTGTTTTATGCCTATCAAGAATAGAACACAGCCAGTATTTTGATTGACATCAGCAGGACCTGAAGAGAACAGCAAGAGTGGCACAGAACGGCCTGCAAGGGCTCAGTGCTTAATGAGTTTTATGGTCTTCTGTTCCCTGTGAGAAGAAAGACTCAGCCCAAGAGTTCACTATGTCCAATATCTGTATGTGCTTTGGAGTTCATTTTTGTAATGAAATTAAAAATACTGTGAATGTGCCCAAAAACAATGATTTATCTCCTTTAACGGATACACAGTCTTGTGACACTAAACATTAGTCTTCAGTATCGGGATTTGTTTTTAAACAGGTGATTAGCAAATGCGACTACTTTGATCGTCTGAAGTTTGTAAAACTGAGACACAGTTGCAAAGAGGATCCAACCCAGCAATAAAGTATTTTTCCCCCTCCGAGTTAAAATAACGTTGCTCTGGATATAATCATCCAATTAGGGTGAAAAGGCCGTTCTTCGGCGCTGTGCGGATCGCATTTCAAAGGGTCGTGCCCGCCAGCCTCCACACCGACTGGAAGATGACCAATTGCGCGACGGCGGGGTCTAGTTTACGAGAGAGGAGGAGGGCACATTCCTCTGAGCCTGTGTGCAATTGCTTGTCGCTCGCTACACAAAAAAGTATAGGAGCTATGGTGCACGCGAAGCTGCTATCAGAGCTCCATCTTAAACATTTCTCCTTTATCTCCCTCTCAGCATAATTACTGCAGTGCTGCTCATGCACATGTAGAAACCAAAAATGGTGAAAGCCCCCGAGTAGCATAGAAACTACTGATAATAGCTGCCCTTCAGAAAAATAGCATACTGCATGTTAAATATAAAATTGAAAATGAGGAAAATACGTATCTTTATATACTATATATCTTTTTGAATCAAAGTATACCGCATATATTAAAATATAGGTGACATTTGTATTTTTATACATACAACTGTGTCATTATGTGTCAGAATACATTTAACATTTTTTTGGTAGATTGGTAGGCTATATGTAATTTTCTCATATGGATAAAGGAAAGGTGTCATTTAGTAGTAGCTCAATGTATTTCAGTGTGATTCATCCAGTTTTTTGTAAGGAAAGGCTTCTGACACAATGATCCAAGTAAACTAAGTACAACTTCCCTGTTGCAACATATTTCAACACATTAGGAGGTGTGAACGCCTTAGTACTGACAATAGCAGCATTTGTAAGCAAGTAATCCGTAAATGCAACTGTTTGAGGCCAGGGAATGTTGGGTTTTCACAATGCATGCTTATTCCTTCTTCTTCTGGACTCTCAGGTGTAGCGTTGCCCAGCTCCGTGACACGTTTGCAGGGCTAGAGTAGCGGGGTGATCTCGGCAGAGAGCAGTGCGGAGTTGGACACGGGCGCGGCGGCGACAGCGCTGTGGGCGTGGCTCGGCTCCCCGGGCTTCTCCCTGTATAATTACAGGCTCCCGTCTGGATATTACTAAGGCTCCAGCAATGCGCAGTCTATGCGTGCCCTCTTTCTGCAGTTACATTTTAAAAAGAGAGAGAGAGAAAAAGAAAAGGCTTCTCTAATTCAATGTATCCACCTCCGTGCGCCCACGCTTGGTGCTGCCGAAGAGCCTGAATCTACGCTTTTTTTTTTTACAATCCAACTGGGTCTGTGGTAAGTGAGGTAAGCTCAATTCCTAACAAAGGGGGGTTTCTTCGCAAGTCTTTCATCGCAGAAAGTAAACCCACAGGCCCCCAGAAGCAGGGCTTTGATTTGACTTTGGAAAGAGTGTGTTTTTTTTCTTTGGCGGCCCCCTCCTGCTGTAACGCAGGGCCTGTAGCTGAAGCGGCCTGAATTAGAACTGCTCTGCCTCCAGTTGTCACAGGCAATCCCCGGCGCGGGACCTGACGGGGACCATGCTCCAGTCGGCCGGCTCGGCAGGCACGCAGCCGCCATGCCCCTCCACACAAACCGCCAGTCCTGCCAGCGACCTGTCTCTGCAAGTACTACACCGCAACCAACCCTGCTGCTCCTGAACTACTACAGCTATTATTATTATTCATAATAAATCAAAGTATTCTCACATGTCACAATTGTTTGAATGACTTTGGTTATCCTAAACACACACACTTGAATCACAATTTTGAAAAGAGTATTTCCCTCAGAAATACATTTTCCATAGTCAAATTGATTCTAATGCTACCTGACTGTCTCTCTTCAGTCTTTAAGCTAAACCTATATACAAAGGCCAGAAATATCCTACCTCAGTCAGCACCAGTGCGTAGCACTTACCTGGGTAATACATGGGGGGTCATTCCTATGTTCCCAGGGTCCTATGATCCCCAGATTTATATGGCACATAATGGGAACATGACAAAGGGTCCTATGTTCCCAGGGTCCTATGTTCCCCAGCTCTATATAGCACATAATGGGAACCTAAAAAAGATGTTCCCCCAGCTCTGTATTCGCTTAATATGAAATGGGCTATTGTGGGTTAGGGTTAGGGTTATAAACTGGATAATATTTATGAAATATTTTAACTTGAAACGGGTCAAAGCATGAAGCTTAGAAAACCACATTGGCATATGCATCTTAAAGGAGGTGGCCTTGCCAAATATAGATAATAAAATGGGCGTGTGAGTATGGTAATTCATAATGATGTGAACGCGCTTTTTAATATCCGATCAAGTCGGATTTATCATACATGTACACTCATATCAGTGATATACACACACATTTAATGAATCACACGTGAGTATTTCGTACGTAAGTTGGATCCGTCAAATATACACTCTTTTTTACGACCATATTGATAAATGAGGCCCACTATCGCTATCAACTGAGGTGGAGATTTATTTATTCCCTCAAACTGGGGATAATTAGGTGGCCAGACAGAGTGCCAGAGGGGAATTTTGCAAGGACAATGAAGGAATCCTCCAACTCACTGCAATGAGTGCCATGGGATGATAAATGACCACAGTAAACCAGTTTCATTTCTCATCTGAAAACCAGTAATCTACTGTTTTTCCTGAATACAGTCATTACAGCTGTAGCAATAGCTGTATCGGTTCCAACCACATAAAAGAAAAGGAGGAATACATTTTTATGCACGAAAATAGAGGTTATGACTTTTTTACGACCACAAACCTTGTCGATGTACTGTATACTAATGAACAAACGCCTCTTCGGCACAGAAGGGAACTAAAATATCTTTGTAGTTTCTCCCTTTTCCTTCATTATTCACAATTTTTACTTTTCTTCTCTATACAACAGAAAATGACAAAAATAATTACACAGAAGGTTCTGGAACTTAACTCAAAATAAAAATAAAACAAAGCCTGCAGGGCTAGGCAGTCATTTCAGGAAGCCCTATGGACTGGATGGATAGCCATGGACCATCAAAGGTGTGTTTTTCTAAATACAACACCCTGAAAATAGTGAGGCTTTCCAATACTCTTACCACTACACCTTAGTTTGACAACTAAATCCCAAATGAAAGTCCTAAAAGACTAGTAGGCTTTCTGGCTAAAAGAGGCTGCATACAGCCATGAGAAACAGTAGGAGCAGTAACAAACTTAGATATGCAATTTCATGCCTCTTTTAATCCCAACAGGAAGGGTGTCATCACACCCTGATTGGACAAGAGAAGAATTCACAACAGCTGCTCTCAATGACTAATTAACAGCCAGTCTCCAAGACACTGATCAACAGCTGATCCACATAGCCCAACAATCAACTACTGAGTCAAAGGAATCTCGAAACTGAGTAAACAGAAAATCGAGAAGAAATATTGAACAAAGCGAAAACAAAATAACATGCACTGAAGGAAACTAACTAGCGAGCGCCATAAGATATGGGTGACCGCTACAGGCGATTTTGTAATGAAATTTATATTATTGCATATAATCAGACATTTCCACATGTCAGCTTAATCAGAGAGGTGCATTCTCCTATGGTAAACTGTGGAGGGCATGCAGTGTTGCGGTCAAAAGGGTAATATATTTAGTCTGTTGAGCAGGTGCAGTAAATCTTTTTTTTTTTTTTTTTTGCATTTGTTGGGGTGAGGCAGAGACAGATGGGGCAGCCATTTTGAGTGACATTTTCTGCAACAATGCACTCATATGGGTCTATAATATAGACTGCGTTGCAGCAAAAGCCAAGAAATGTGCATTTTTACATTTTTATTATCTATAGCCTGAGGCTATAATAAAAGTGGCTGAAAAACGCTTGCCTCATTTTCAGAATAAAATCCTTATTCTCCTTTGCATTGGTTGGACGTGAATAAAATGTTGCCTGGCAGTGAGAGAGATCTGATATTTGAAAGAAATGTGATCAAAGGGCCGTGATCAACCTCAACCTACAACACTCCACTGTTGTTAGCACTAGACTTAGCGGTGAGCTCCACAAGCAGGACCCAGGCTACCCCCTCAGAATAACAACAAACAAACAAAAAAATCAATTGCTATAAAGGTTGTCAGAAATGGATATGACACATTAATAATTTACCAAAGGATGACATAAGGGCAGAAAATGCATTATGTTTTAAAACAGATTTTAAACAGCAACAGATGGATGGGAAAGCCTGGGACAGGGTCACTGGCTGCTGCACCATGGGAACACTGCAGCTGCAATGCAAATGATAATTCACAGACTATTAATACTGTAATAATAATAATGTATGGAAATCAATGGTGAATGACATCAAAGGAGAATCCATTCTGTGTCTGGAGAGATGGGAGTCCTTTTAACTTATTTTGCTTACCCCAGTATGAATGGAGATGGATTGTGCACAGTATACTGTGGCGTTGTGTTGGCATTTTTTTTCCGTTGCCAGTGTGTTTGCAAGGGGTTGTGCCATGCAGAAATGGCGAGACAGCATCTCCTTCTTAATGCCTGAAAAACAGGCTTCTCCAGCCCTGGTAATTACACGGTTGAAGCGGTGCGGATGTGCCGGGTTGAGGAGGATTGTGGTTTTCGCAAAACGCGGCTTAAAAATGCAACGTTGGACGGAGGGGCAGAGTGTAAAATTACAGCGGTTGCTCCTCATACAAAGGCCTCACCAGCTTTCCTTTGTCCCGGGTTTTTTTTTGCAGTCACTCTCTACAGCAGAACCAAAGGGCTTTATTCTGACTGTTCTTTTCTTTTACCCTCTCAGATCCACTTTACATTTAAGAGACCCACCTGTAGGAGGGTGCTGGTTTCAACTGGGCTGAATGGATGTATGTATGTGTTGTACTAATACTTTGCATTAAGATTAATGCATTAATCTTAGCTTGAAACTCCATGGTGTTATTAGTGATACAGGTGTACTTTGGTGGACACCCTTGCTGCCTGCTTAAATGTTCATAAAAGCAGGATTACAGCCTGCCAGTACCATACGGGGGGGAGGGGGGGGGGGGGGTGTACAGTCAGCAGTCACGACTTCCCCCTGGGGCCCGGGGAGGGACAGCGCCTCCAGTATCTGACGCAGGGGACCTGAGTGTTTGGGTTAGAGGCCGTCCCGGGGGTACGCGATGGCTCCGCGCTTCCTTATCTTAATGACCGTTAACCGTTTCTGGTCTGTGTCAATGGCGCGGGTTAAAGGGAGAAAGGGGAAGAGGAGGAAAAACAGGCTGAGAGAGAAAGAGAGAGCGAGAGAGAAAGAGAGAGAGAGAGGAGTAGAGTAAGAAGGCTGGAGATGGAAAATGCCTGACAGCTGATAAGCGGGAGAAGGAGATGCAGTTTATTGCACAGATAGGGCTGGAATGTGCGGCCAGACCAGGACTCTGCCCAACACTGCGCTGCCCTCATCTCTGCCTGCCAGGACTCATCGCCATGGAAGCCCTTCCTGCGTTTTCATTTCTTCTTTCCCCACCGGCAAGCTCGCTCGAGGCTGTGCTCACACAGTTTTCCTATTCTTTCAGCATATATACACAGTTTTCATCTGCTGCAATATTCATTTAGCTGGGTAGCGCAGACGAATTGGCCAATCCATAACCAGATGTGGGAGACGGAGGGGGGTTCGTGGGGAAGAGAGGTGTAGAATTCAACAGCTGCTACCATTGAACAATGCAACACAACCTCCCGTGATAATTTATCCAGGCCTTATTTGTGTATTTAAATTTCATAGGATAAATAACAGGGAATTTAGCGAGGCATGACTTCTCTCTTTCCCTCTCTCTGGCCTGTTTACTAATCAGGCACAGTGTAGATTTGCAGAATGTTACCTGATAAGAACATGCCCTGATCTCCAGTGTTTTTGTTTGGCTGTGCGAATAATTTGTCTGGAAACAGCGCAGCACAGACATGCGATGCGGGGTCCTTGTCAGACATTGTGGAAAACAGCCAGGCAGACAGAAACAGACAGACAGACAGACAGGAGATACATGCGCTGAGCTCACAGTCTTCTTAGTTTTATGAGAAATCACCACAAAATGCTGCACCCTAAATTGCCACATACAGGCGCCAGCCTTAGGAGAGAGAGAATGACAGTGAGGAGAGACAAACAGGGCCAGAGAGAGAGGGAGAGGGAGAGGGAGAGATGAGGCTTCAGTTTGGATCAGCCTCCCTCTGGGCTCTGGAGGAAATCCCCTCTGTCTCTGTGCTGCATTACTCAGTCTGGGGTCTCAGAGAAGGAATTGCTGGCGACACTGGTGATTAACTGAGCGTGCCCAGTGAAGCCGCGCTCTCTTCACCAACAGGCCACACTGTGACATGAATGAACTTCAAACCTACACAAACCTACACTGAGCAAAGAATTGAAAAAAATAATATCTTCATGTCCATTTTTTCATTCGACTGCCCGATAATGCGAGGGGGTCGACCTGGGGGTGCGGTGGGCGTACGTGCTCGCGCGAGCGGAGCGTGTGCGATGGTGCCCCCCGCGGAGGTGCGAACGTGAGCTCTGTCACAGGGCCTCAGACGCCGGCGTGGGCCGAGGGTGGGTCTCTACCTCGTTGACCCCGGACCGCTCGGTCCTCCTCTGCGATCCCGTTCCTGCGCCGCAGCCAGACAGGAACAGGAAACAGGGGGACATGTGGACTGCGGTGCAGCCTTTGACCCCATGACCCATGATCCGTCCGCCTTTGAAGTCGGGGAGGAATCATAAGCAATTAGCTGTGATGTAAAGCACGTCCTCCTCACCGCTCAACCCCTATAGGAGAAAGAGACTGCAGTCGCCACGGGAGGAAAGTGTCTTTCTTCTTACGGTTTCCTCTCAGAACAACAAAGCACAGGCCCTCGTGAGGGGAAACCTGACTATGCTACTGAGCAGATACGATAGATGCTACAATGCAATAGATGCTAAATGATACTAGATACTAGATAAATGATTTAGACTACAAAATGATAAATACAACAATACTACAAGACTCCAATGTGATAGATGTTAAATGCTAAAAGACAACAATACGATTGATGTTAAATGCTACAAGACTACAATACGATAGATGCTAAATGCTACAAGACTACAATACAATAGATGCTAAATGCTACAAGACAACAATACGATAGATGCTAAATGCTACAAGACTACAATACGATAGATGCTAAATGCTACAAGATTACAATATGATAGATGCTAAATGCTACAAGACAACAATACGATAGATGCTACAAGACTACAATACGATAGATGCTAAATGCTACAAGACAACAATACGATAGATGCTACAAGACTACAATACGATAGATGCTAAATGCTACAAGACTACAATACGATAGATGCTAAATGCTACAAGACTACAATACGATAGATGCTAAATGCTACAAGACCTCAATATGAGAGATGCTAAATGCTACAAGACAACAATAGGATAGATGCTAAATGCTACAAGACAACAATATGATAGATGCTAAATGCTACAAGACTACAATACGATTGATGCTAAATGCTACAAGACAACAATACGATAGATACTAAATGCTACAAGACTACAATACGATAGATGCTAAATGCTACAAAACTACAATACAATAGATGCTCCAATGATGTGGCAGTGGACGTGAAAGCGACACTTCAAGGACGGACCAGTCACATGAACGAAAGGGCCCGCGCCTGTGTGGGGAACAATGGCCTCTTGCGCAGGCCTACCCCACCCATGCCTATCAGCACCATCGCGCTCTGACGACAGCGTGGGTTGGGTTTGGACTGTGGGTTCAACCGAGCGTTGCGGCGCCCTGCCATGAGTATGGTCTGGTAGGGGTGCGTACGATGGGAGACAGGGTGGCACCCGCTAGCGAGGCCAAACACAAAGTGACGGACTGGAACGGCAGGCGGGGAGGAGAGAGGCTACCAGCATCGCCACTCCCCCCCCCCCCCTCCGTTTCTGCCGCCTTGCTGACAGGACATGGCCTTATCATCGCCGTCATCTGCCTCCCTGTCTGCGGCTGAGTCATCAGCGGGACTCCGGGCGCGCGGCTCCCCCGTGTCCCACAGCCTGCGCCCTGCTGCCTTAAAAGGACTCTAGGGCTCCCGCCATGGGCCGCTCCAAGTGGTGAGAAATAGGGCAGGGGGGTGGGCGGTGTGTCCTTGGACAGCATTGGGTCCTGAGAGCTCCTCAGAGCAAATGGTGAATGTCTCAGCTTCATGGGGATTTTCACTTGACCCCCCCCCCCCCCCTTCTCCCCCCACCCCGCACACACACCGGAAAACAGAACAAACTGTCAAGAAATCTGTCCATCTGTGTCTGCCTGTCATGCACTCCCATTATGTATGAGATGGATGAAATATGGAAGGTGTGAGGTTCCTCTGGGAGTCTGTTTCATGATGTTGTTTTATGTATTGGCGTAAGCTGCAAATCACCTCTAAGGTTCTGTTTAAGGTCCTGCCTGCAGATTTCCTATTTCTGTCACGTTGTGCTTCCAGTTGGGACACAGGGACTAGTAAACACATGGTTCATCTGTGCTCGAAGTCACTGATGAAACATCGGTGCTCTGAGCCGTTGAATGAAAACTTCTGAATCAGTTCATTGTGCTGATAATTATAATGGACGGCTCTGGCGAGGGCAGGGTATGGCCATAAAAACAGGAGCTGTGTGTGTGCATGTGTAAGTGTGTGTGTGAGGGTTTGTGTGTGTGAGTGTGTAAGTGAGAGTGTGTGTGCGTGAGTGTGAGCGTATGTGTAAGTGTGTGTGTGAGGGTTTGCGTGTGTGTGTCTAAGTGTGTGAGTGAGGGTGTGTGCGTGAGTGTGAGCGTATGTGTAAGTGTGTCTGTGTTTTTTAGCACGGCTGAACCAGTCTGAGCTGGCAGGGTTGTAAAAGCATGCGCTCATAAAATGGCTGAAGGAATGCCAGCGCTGACGAATGAGAAGACGAAGGAGAGCTGAAGTCCACCTCAGCGGCGATCATTGACTTTTTTTTGTGTGATTTTTTGTGAGCCTTGCTGTGCCTTTTATTAACCCGTTTCCTTACCTGTGGTGGTGACAAATGCTGTATGTATCCCATGGTTGCTATGGTAAATATTTGTGTTTCTTGGCAGCTGAAATTTCCCATAGACGTTGTGTCTTATTTATTCAGTTGGTGGTGGAAGTGCTCACCTCCCACAGATTCTTTGTGGCAGCCACTAAAATGACCCATTTGCATTCTGTTGTGGGCTTGTGGCAGGTACCTGGGGAGTAACAATGGCTTCATACCCTCCCCAGAGGGTGGAGGAAGACGGTAAGGTGGGACTTCGTGGACGGAGCGGTGGCGAGGGACGTTGGAGTGGCGTTGCACTGTTGAGGAGTTGTGGAGGTAAGTGGAGGTGTTGAGTTTGCTCTGTGCTGCTGTGTGAGCTGGGCCTGCCCTGGCTGACGATATCAGAAATCCAACGCCGGCTGTAACCACCTGCTCCACGTGGAACCACCTGCAGTGTGCCAGATGTAAGGTGACACGGGGGGTGGTAATGACTGTCGCGCACCGTGCGCCCAGGGGAGCAAAGACCAGAGACGCCACGGGCATTATGCCACATTAAGCAGGGGCGGGGACTGCGCGTACATGTTTTAATGCCCGTCAAGGAAATAAACACGTAGCACAAGGGGGAGAGCACGGCTATCCTCTCTCGTCAGTGAATCTCCCCCAGTCCTGCTGCCCATGTCGGTTAGCTGTTAACATTCAGGAGCTGAACTCTTGCTTGTGTGCCAATTTCTGCCAAACCCACCCGTCCAGCTCTTTCATCTTGCCCGTGACCCTACGAATCCAACCCCCCACCCCCAACACCCTCCCCCAACCCGCCGCCCTGACATCCGAGAGCTCTGATGAAGTTATTCCATCTCGCCCCCCTCCCAAAATGCAACGGCCATAATTCAAGGAAGCCACAGCTTCCTCATCGCCATATACAGGATCAGCCTGGAGTTCTTCCCTCTTGGTAAAGATTAAGCAAATTAAGATATTTCCCCTGGATCCCCCTCTAGTTGTTCCGCAGTTCTGGGTTGTGATCATCACAGGTCGCCTGATAAAATACTGACCCCATTACTAGCCCCCGTAACCTCGCTTACAGCCACACACACAAACACACACACACACTCTCACATGCAAACAAACATGCATCCACATGCACGCACACAGACACACATACGGACAGCAGTTACTCTGTTACTTGCAACGTCTGAAATGTCTTCAATCACTGCAAGAAATCATTGTGTGGAAATCATTGTCGATGTCAGCATTTACTTTTAAGTATCATACGTGGGATTGTATGTTAACCTGAGAGGACCCAGTCAAGTTATTTACTGTCGATTAAGTCCAATGTTTACAATGAACAATGGTACTGCAAGTTCCACAAGCCAGCAGAACCATGTCTTACCTCTTGTTATACAGCTAGATTTCCTGCTCATTCCACATAAAGTGCATTATTAACTGTTACCATTGCCTCAAATTCTCAGAGTTACACCTTGCTCCTCAGTTGTCGGCCCATTATAAAAGGCTGCATGTTTATATTTGCAGTAGTGTGTGAGTGTGTGTTTATGTGTGTGTGTGTGTGTGTGTGTATGTGAGTATGTGTGTGTGTGTGTGTGTGTGTGTGCAGAGATGGGCAGTATTTCAAGTATATGTATTTGAAATATGTATTTCAATTACTTTTGCGTATTTTCTACTTCGCATTTGATGAGTGTGAAAAAACGATGTAATTTGTATGAAGATATTTCCTGCAGTGATATTAACAATATTCATATGATGTGTGTACACATTAAAAGAGAAAGAAAATGGCATAGCCTATATTGCAAAAGTACAAGTTAACTGTTTTTGAAATTACAACGATTACATAAGAAATAAACAGACCATTGTTTTCTACAGGTGTACATGACACTACTTTCATATTGGAACTTACTGAAGATTCTTCTTTTTTTACTGAAGAGATTTGTAATTGTATGCAAGTCATTTACAACTGTTCTTTACATGTGGCCTCATGCGTGCTTTCATGCTATTTTGTTTTCTGACAGGCTAATGTTTGTAACTGAGTCAGTTTTGAACAATGCCAGAATTTTACTTTCTGAAATCTAGTTTTGTATTTTGGAAATACAAATTACATGTATTTTAATAAAATACATTTTTATTAAACTAGGAATTTGACATTTATTTTTATGCAATTCATTGGAATTTATTTGCAATTTGTAACTATATTTTCATGTATTCTTGCCCATCTTTGAGTGTGTGTGTGTGTGTGTGTGTATGTGTTTGTGTGTGCATGTGTGTTTGTATGTTTGTGTGTGTGTGCGTTTGTGCATACGTGTGTGTTTGTGTGTGTGTATACGTGTGTGGGTATGTGTGTATGTGCGTGTGTTTGTGTGTGTGCATGTGCGCGCGTGCGCGTGTGTGTGCGTGTGCGTGCGTGCAGTCGAATGTCTGTATTTGTGAGCGCTCCGCTCTTTGAATGCACACTTGAACATGATTGTGTAACTCTGAAGCTCAGAGGCAGTTATATTGAAAACAGATGTGGCCTCTTCAGTTCTGGAGCTGAGAAGAAACATTCCCTCCCTGTTATTGATTGCTGATCCTTCTGCATGTTTGGGCTATCAGCGGGGATCCCGGGCTCAGCTTATAAACAGAGCGGGAGAGAGGGACAGAGCGAGAGGGAGGGAGAGAAGAAGGGGGGAGCCTCCAAAAGCATGACAGAGAAGAAAAGACAGTGAATGAGAGGGAAAGAGAAGCAATGCCAGAAAGGACATCGTTCACATTAAATGAAAAAAAAAAGAAGTAAAACTTGGGAATTTGAGACCAGGGAGACATTCAGTTTGAGCTCCTAGGCGTTTGAGTTTTCTGAGTGAGCGTTTGTCCTGCGTGTGAACGCAACCTGATTTTGGGGGTACTCATGACGTGAGCGATAAAGAAAAACCCAGTCCTCTGGTTGAAAAAAGGGGACAGAGGGGCACCCTGTCCTGAGTCCTCCGTGCCTCTCCTCCCCCCCGTGCCACAGTGTTCCAGGGCTTAGGATTCTCCTCCCCTTCCCGCCCCCCTCACCACCTCCTCCTCCTCCTCCTGACAGGAGCTCATTATTTCAGGTAAACGAGGAGTTGTGCTGCCCCGAGCTTCCTGACCCTGGCTCTCTCTCTCCCCCTCGGAGCCTCAGTGTGACAGGAGAAACAGGACTCTCTCGGCCATGTTTTATCTGTGGCAGGTCCCAGTGCGGAGGGGGCGGGGCAGGGGAGAATGCGAAGCATTCCCCACAATACCACACTGGCGCAATTACTCCCGCGCCTGCTTCTGGGTCAGGACAGGGAGGCGACAGCGTGTGGTATGGGGTCAGGCAGCTCCACCAACGGAGAGCCCCCGACCCCGCCATCCCGTCACCAGCACTTTTAGGCCACGTAGATGCCATCTCGCGATCGCACCGCACTAAACTTTACCTACCAGTGGCCATTTCTTCTTATTTCTTTTCCCAGCTGAGGTTAGGGAGTTATTTGTTGTTTCTCTTCTCATTCCTGAGACTGGTTCATATGGCTGCTCATTGTCAGTCAGGCCCTGTGTTCCTCATCAGGGTTTAGATCATTACATGTCCTTCTCTCTCCTCCATTATGGGTTTTTAAACCCCCTTGCCTACCCCCGCAGTATCGATGTTCAAGGGGATGTTTGGGAGACCAGCAAGCTGAGCCTCAGAGATGTCTGTCTCTGTCCAGTCTCCACACAGGTCTGATGGACAGTTCTCTGAAGTGGGGCTGGTGGGGGGGGGGGGGGGGGGGGGGGTGCGTGGCCGGTCAATGGCCCTGGCTCTGTGGTGCCTAATGGTCAGGAACAGATAGTGGACATGGTCACATGGTCACATGGTCACATGGTCTAGTTCAAATGGCCGGGTGTGAATCTCTGGGAGCGGCCTGTCTCCCCATCTTGTCTCTCGCCATTCTGACATGTCAATGCATTATCCATGCTGCTTGTCTTTGGGATCCTGCACAAAACAGAATTGTCTCCTGAAACTTACACTGAAACTAAACAGAACATCGTCTTCAGGCAAATTACTTTTCGTTAAAAAAAAGGGAATTGTGAAAGGCATTCCCAGATAAATTTGGCAACATATTATAAAATAGGTACTTCTCGATTGTATCGAAACCATCAAGTCATACTGAGAGATGTATCCATTTTAAAGCATCCTAGAGATGTTGAGATTGGTTTCAATCACGACTGCCAAGTCATTTTAAGCAAAAAGGTTACTCCACTGTAAGACAAAAACAATGGTTAAAAAAACAATAAATAAATATTGCTTTGCATCCGCTATCCATCATCACAACTGGCAAGCCAAAGTACTTACTGTACATGGCACACCAAAAACTTTTAAATGTTTCAAATTATTTTATGCCTTTTCAGATGTTTAATTTCAGATGTTAATTAGTGCACAGGTAAACAGATTTGCTTTGTTGTCATGGCCTGACAATGGACAGTGATAACACTGGAAATTAATCTGTGAGATGCTACATCCGTATTAATCAGGGGACGATAGTGTGAGGGGGAGTGTAAGGTTCGGAGAACCAAACGCGACCGATAAGGATTTCTAAAAGCGTATCTAGAGAGAGATACGCCACAAAACACGGAAGTAGCTGCACCAGGACTGGGATAACACAGGATCGGGAGCAAAACTTCCCTAGCACAAGGCAAAACAAAGCAACCTCCAAAAACTGAGGCGACCTCGATAAACAGCAAGAATAACTAACAAAAGAACCTCACGCACTAAATAATTAGGCCTAACAAGAGGTGATGAAACAAAACAAAACTCAAAAAAACGAGGTGAGGGAAAAGAATAGAAAAGATCTGTTAGCCAAAGCTCTTGTGGCAAAAGAGCTGAACACAACTGGCAACAGATAAAATAATTAAGGATAAAGAAAGATTGGAAAGGAAAGAAAAAACCAATCTAATCCTAAATCTTATAACCGGACTTGCTGCGTTTCCTATTCGTACGAACCAGAAATGCAGCGACCGAAATTCCTATACCTTACCGACTTCGTATATCAACATAGCAAAGACAATCTTGAAGTGCGGAAATGCGGAAGTACTTCCATCCATGAAGCGGGGGGGAGGCGGCGGCTTATCAGCCGGAGTGAAAGCGCTAACAAGCACCGGTTTCAAGCGAGAGACATGGAAGGTGGGGTGGATGCACATGGATGATGGCAACTGAAGGTGCACAGTGACCGGGTTGAGTTTCCGAATGATTTTAAAAGGGCCTCCAAACTGAGGCGCGAGTTTACAAGACTCAACTCGCAGAGGTAGGTCCCGTGTAGAAAGCCACACCCATTGCCCCACCCGGTAAGAAGGGGCAGGCCGACGATGTCTGTTGGCCACAGCCTTTTCTTTAGCCGGAGCGCGTAAAAGAGAGGAGCGTACGCACCTCCAGGCTGCTCGACATCTGCAAATGAAAGAAGCAGCAGAAGGAACCTCCACATCTCTCTCCAGCTCAGGGAACAATGGGGGTAAATTTCCTACCTGAGCCTCAAAAGGAGAGAGGCCAGTGGAAGCGTTACGCAACGTATTATGGGCGAATTCGGCCCAGGCGAGGTAGTGACTCCAGGACATGGGATTAGCCGTGGCCAGGCACCGAAGAGTGCTCTCCATACTCTGGTTGGTGCGTTCTGTCTGTCCGTTGGTTTCGGGATGAAACCCGGACGAAAGACTGATGGATGCCCCCAACAGACTACAAAAAGAGCGCCAGAATTTAGTGGCGAATTGCGGGACCGCGATCCGACACCACATCCAGGGGGAGGCCGTGCACCCTGAAAACGTGGTCCACCATTAACTGAGCCATCTCAGGAGCAGACAGCAATTTAGGCAGGGAGATGAAGTGAGCCGCCTTAGAAAACCGATCGACCACCAGCAAGATAATGGTGTTCCCATGGGATGACAGCAGACCGGTAACAAAATCTAAGGTGATGTGACTCCAGAGATGACTGGGAATGGGAAGTGGATGCAAAAGACCCAAAGAGGAAAGGCGCAAATCCTTGTCATGGGCGCAAGTGGAACACGCGGCGACGAATTCCCGCACATCGCTCTCCAGTTTGGGCCACCAAAACTGGCGAGAAATAAATTCTCTGGTCCGGTGAACACCCGGATGGGCAACCAATTGTGATGCATGACCCCACTGGAGAACCCGCGATCGCAACCAAGACGGCACAAACAGGCAATGGGGCGGGCCCCCACCTGGGTCGGGATCAGAACGCAGTGCCTTCTGCACAGCTGCTTCTATAGCCCACATAACTGGAGCCACAATCTGAGAGCTGGGAACCACAGGCTTGGGCATGACTCCCTGTCAGACCGGTCAAAAACGTGCAACAACGCATCGGGTTTAATATTCTTAGACCCGGGCGATAGGTGAGAATAAAATTTAACCTTGTGAAAAACAAAGACCAATGAGCTTGTCGTGAACTGCGTGTCTTGGCCTGTTGGACGTACTCTAAATTTTTATGGTCAGTCTAGACAGTAAAGGGGTGCTCCGCGCCCTCCAACCAGTGGCGCCACTCTTCCAACACCAATTTGACCGCCAACAACTCAATCTCCGACATCTAATTTCTCTCGGCAGATGTAAGGATACGAGATAAATATGCACAAGGGTGGAGTTTGCGGTCCAGCGAGAGTGTTGGGAAAGGATAGCTCCAACCCCCAGCTCAGAGGCGTCGACCACAAAGGGGAGGGAGGGATTGGGAGTTATCAGGATAGGTTCGGAGCAGAACCTCCTCTTAAGCTCAGTGAAAGCCGCCTCCGCCCTAGAATTCCACTGAAAACTAATATGTGATGTCTTCTTGGTAAGGGCTGTGATGGGAGCGGCTACCATGCTAAAATTCCGGATAAACCTACGATAAAAATTGGCGAAGCCCAAGAAGCGTTGTACTTGCTTTACCGAATTGGGCGTAGGCCAGTTCTTCACCGCTGAAATTTTCTATGGGTCCATAAGTACCTTACCGTTCGCCACAATGAACCCCAAAAAAGAGACAGAGCTGGTGTGGAAAGCACACTTCTCAGCCTTAACAAATAGCTGGGCCTTAAGAAGTGCCTCCAGAACCTGCCTAACGTGGATGATGTGGGATGAGAGATCCGGAAAAAATTTTTAAATATCGTCTAAGTAGACGAAAACAGATTTCTCCAGCATCTCTCTCAAAACATCGTTCACTAGCCCCTGGAAGACAGAGGGGGCGCGAGTGAGGCCAAAAGGCATGACCCGGTACTCATAGTGACCGTGGTGCATGTTAAACACTGTCTTCCACTCATCGCCCTCACGCATGCGCACAAGGTTGTAGGTGTTTTGCGAAAGTCGAGTTTGGAAAAGACCGACGCCCCCTGTAAGCGCTCAAATGTGGAGTTCATGAGTGGGAGAGGATACAGATTTTTTATGGCGATGTCATTGAGCCCTCGGTAGTCTATACAAGGTCTCAGCCCCCCATATTTCTTTTTAACAAAGAAAAAACCAGCGCTGGCTGGAGACGTAGATGGTGTGATAAAACCATAGAACAAACTCAAGCGCCCCTACCACCTCCGGCGCACCAGAGGAAGTGTCAGACAACCTGTCCCACTCAAAATCAGAGGTGGAAAGATTCCCCTCCTCCATGGAACCCCCTTCCGCAAAGTGGTCCCAGGAAAGAACTTTCCTCTCTACTCTCAGCGAGGGAAAGAGAGTTCTCCGAGTCGCAGTGAGACTTCGCTTCCTCTGAATCACTGTCAGAGCCGAACTCGGAGAGATCAGGTGCGTGGCCCGGTGAAGAGAAGGCAACAGAACAACAATGTGACTGGCACTGAGGGCCCCACTGACGAATAGGTTTCATATCTGCGCCCCAACAGATATGAGAGTTATGTAAGCCTAGCCACGAATTGTCCCAGTACCAGTGGGTATGACGAAGAGTCAATTAAAAATAATTCTATTCTCTCCGAGTGCCCCTGGAGAGAGATGCGCATCTCTACTGGATTTGTCCTCTGCTTAATAACTCCAGAACTCAAAGGGCGACCATCAAGGGCAGTAACCTGACGGGAGCTAGTGAGTAGATTGGTGGGGATTTTTAATTTCCTAGCCCATTTGGCATCAAGAAAAGGACTCCACGACCCCGGAATCCAATAAAAGCATTAACGCTTACAGAGCGTTCCTCCCAAAACAGTTGAATGGGTAACAGGGTCCGAGAAGGAGTACTATTTTGTCTCACTGGAGACCTCGGTTTCCCCCGTGAGACCCCCTCGTTTCCAGTCAACTTAGGACATCGATCCTTTGTATGTTCCCTAGGCTTGCAGTATTGGCAACAGTATGCCCGTGATTTCACTCTCCTAGGTTGGTGGAGAGACGACCCACCCACCTGCACAGGCTCCTCCTGATCAGCGGAGAGATAGGTGGGGAAACTGGGTGGAATACCTCTAGGCAAGTCGGATTTAAAACTGACCGAGTGATTGCTACGCTCACATTCATGCTCTCTGATCCGGTTATCAAGGCATATAGCCATGATGACCAGGTCATTGAAAGTAGCGGGTGGCTCAAGCATAGCTAACACGTCCTTAATGGGGTTGGACAACGCTTTTAAAAATAAGGATTTTAGCAGGCCGTCTGGCCAACCTGTCTCCCCGGCCAATGCTCGAAATGCTATGGCAAAGGCCGCTACTGTATCAGTTCCTGGCGCAAACTGGTCAATCTCCTGGCTGCCTCTTCACCTGAGACCTTGTGATCAAAAATCAGCTGCATCTCATTCATGAGCTGGATTGAATCACGAATAACAGGAGCGTTGGCCCGAATTAGGGGGTCAGCCCAAGCGAGAGCCTGATCAGACAGAAGTGACAAAATAAATGCTACACGGGATTCTGGTGTAGTGAAGCGGGAGGGTTGTGCTTGAAAAAAAAAAATACATTGTGTCAGAAATGGTCTGCATTTTCCTGGTTCCCCACCATAATGAGGCAGTAGTTGGAGTTTAGGCTCTTTAAGGGTACGGGGCATGGGAATGGGAGGAGTTTGTGCTTGTGTAACTGAGGGGGGATTCACTGTCACAGAAAGTCTATGCAAACTTTCAGTAACTTTCTGTAGGCATTCTCCCTGGTTGTGCAGTGATCAACTGGTCTTGTTGAATTTGCAGGGAGAAAATAGCCTCCTTAACAGTACCCCCCGCAGCGCCTTAGCTAGGCAGCGTTTTGTAAAAATCGATAGAAGTCGCTGGTTCTTCCAAACTGACTACGAGATTCTGTGAGGGGGAGTCTAAGGTTCGGAGAACAAACGCGACCGATAAGGATTTCTAAAAGAGTATCTAGAGAGAGATACACCACAAAACGCGGAAGTAGCCACACCAGGACTGGGATAACACAGGATCGGCAGCAAAACTTCCCTAGCACAAGGCAAAACAAAGCAACCTCCAAAAACTGAGGCAATCTCAATAAACAGCGAGAATAACTAACAAAAGAACCTCACGCACTAAATAATTAGGCGTAACAAGAGGTGATGAAACAAAACAAAACTCGAAAAAATGAGTGAGGGAAAAGAATAGAAAAGACCTGTTAGCCAAAGCTCTTGTGGCAAAAGAGCTGAACATAACTGGCAACAGGTAAAAAGAATTAAGGATAAAGAAAGATTGGAAAGGAAAGAGAAAACCAATCTAATCCTAAATCTTTTAACCGGACTTGCTGCGTTTCCTATTCGTACGAACCAGAAATGCAGCGACCGAAATTCCTATACCTTACTGACTTTGTATGTCAACATAGCAAAGACAATCTCGAAGTGTGGAAATGCGGAAGTCCTGAGGTATTTATAGCCGGCAGGAAACGCAAAACAGGTGAAGGGAATAATTGTCGGGTAAGGAAAAAATCTGA
This sequence comes from Synaphobranchus kaupii, assembly GCA_029718625.1. Lineage (NCBI taxonomy): Eukaryota > Metazoa > Chordata > Actinopteri > Anguilliformes > Synaphobranchidae > Synaphobranchus > Synaphobranchus kaupii. The sequence goes on along the minus strand of CM056388.1, from coordinate 36,461,489 downwards.
TAGAGCGTCCAGACGACGCCAAAAAAGAAACCAAAAACGTAGAAAAACAAAGGCTGCAAACAGGGGCGGACTGGCCATCTGGAGTACCGGGAGTTTTCCCGGTGGGCTGATGGACAATTGGGGCCGATCGATGCAACGCAAAAAAAAAACAAAAAAAAAACTGATGTGTGGTTCTAACTGGCCGGCCCAGACGAGTGGGCTGCCGGCCCATTACTTTTGGCAGAGGGGTTTACTTCACATCTGATATTTCTGTATCCCTAAAAATCCTTCAAATTTGTCAGTCTCCCCCCTCCCCCCCCAGCCAATTATTTTGGTCCACTCCATTACGTCACCTGAGCGCCAGGGCGCGAGATCAGTAACATCCAAAGTCATCATCGATGGTTCAACTTCGGAAAAAATTGTCGCAACATGGAACAAAAGGGTAAAAAACGGAAAGGTGCGGCTGAAAAGCTTAGACAAAAGAAATTAAAATCACTTGAGTCAGGTGCAGCCAAGTGTTTTAAAATAACAAATTATGTTAACGTTAGTGGCCGCAGCAGCAGCACTGCCACTGCTGCAGATGACAGGGTTGCTGGGCCCAGCGCTAGCAGTAATGAATCTTCCCAGCCTCAGCCTAGTAGTGAAATTGGCAGCAGAGGGGAGGAGGAGGAGGACGACGACAACGATCTTTCAGGACCGCAGCAGCCCACTGAGCACAGCGACGACAACACAAGTTCAACTAATCAAGGCCTTGAAGCTGAACCGGTAAGGCAGAAGACGATAGGGATAAGATAAGCTAGGTTTGGCTAGCTGGCTATTTTTTTGCTATCACAAGAGAGATGCTTAACGTTAGCTAGAACAACCACAATTACAACTGGGTCATTGGTAAGCTAGCTACACATGTCCATAAATCGTACACCACTGGCGAATTGTTTCTCCTGATTAATTTTCCTGTTGAACTCAATGGAAAAAATATTCAGGAGAAACAATGGGTACGTTTACATGCACAGCAATATCCGATTACTGGAAACGATCAGCTTACGCCATTATTTAACTTATTGCGTTCACATGGACATAAGAAATGTGATTACTCCAAAAGCCGCGTTTACATGATTCTCTCCATAATCAGCTCTGTGGAAAACGTAGCTACTAACTGCTTCCCGTTGTAAGGACAAAAATGATCCGCCCGTCAAAAATTGACGTTAGTAGGCTATTATTATTATTATAGCTAGCTAGTAATTATTATAGCTACTTATTTATAGCTAATTGCTAGTAGTGGTTGATTTATATTATTGTACTAGCTAGCTTTACCGATCTCTAAATCTGGCGAATTTTCCCGAAAATTTCAGTTATTTAATGTGCTAGCCACAAACTAGCTAGTACAAACACAAGCACGTAACACTGAACAATATATTTTCACCGGTGAAATGCAAATTTAATAATAAAATTCTGGAAGTGAGATGCTGAAGGAACCCCAGGCATAGCAAATGTTGACGGGTGGAATCATTTTGACGTTACACCACCTCTTCTGCCTGACATGCGTAGTTTTAAAAAGCCGAAAGAAACCGGAGAAAGGTGTTTACATGCTCCAAAAAACGTTTGGCCAAAAAACCAGGGGTGTTAATCGGGTTTCGAAAACACGGATTATGACCTTACATTATCGGATAAAGGTGTTTACATGACCATTTCAGTAACCAGAGTATTGCCATAACCGGGTTCAGATCGGAGTATTAGTGTGCATGTACGCTTGTAGTATCTACTGCATATCTGGCAGCAGCACGGTGGTTTGAAGCTCATTTGATACCTTGGACCCTTGATGACTTAAAGCCATTTAGCCAACAAATGTGTTCCATACTGTATTAGCATAATTTACAGCTGAATCTAGTCCCACCCCCCAATTCCCATAGAGATCCATATAAATGCAAAGAGTTTTTGTATCGCTTGTCAGACAACCTGAAAATAAGATATCCAGACTCTGATGATGTTGATACGTCACAGACATCAGGAAGTCATGGCATGCAAAGGATATGCGACCAAATATTTAAAAATATTATTCAATAAATATTATTCTATATAAATATTATATTGTTCAATAAAAGTGGTGGTATTAAGGGCTGGTGTGTTTGTGTGTGCCTCGACGGGGCGGGGGCGGTGGAGTATCTGCGGGCCGGTCTGGGTCAAAAAGTCCAGGGCCATTTTTTAGTCCCAGTCCGTCCCTGGCTGCAAATAACCATGACAGATAGTGCTGGAACATGCTAATGAACAAAACAAAAATACTTTCTACTTCTCCTGTTGGAGGGGTCTAATATAACACCAACGGCATGGCTATGTGTGTATCCATGCATGTGAAAGTGTGTACAGTAAGCACTTTGTCTTTATTGTGAAATTATACTTGCTTACATGCGTGATGCACGTATCTGGGAGCATTCGAGAATGAGCGTGTGAAAATAAGTATGTGTATACGTATACTGTATCTGAATGTGTGTGTGCATTTATACATGATGTTGCACTATATTTTGAGTGTTTGAAAGCATTTATGAGTACATATGCGTTTGTGTATATCTGTGTGTGTGTGTGTGTGTGTGTGTGTGTGTGTGTGAGAGAGAGAGAGAGAGAGAGAGAGAGAGAGAGAGAGAGAGGGAGAGCGAGAGAGACTGAGAGAGACCAAGAGAGACAGAGACAGAGAGAGAGAGAGAGAGACTGGTCACACAAAAGGCTCACAGAGGCTCACAGAAAAGCGTCTCTCTTCCTGAAGTCCGTCCATGTCTCTGCTCCCTGCGCTGATGCTGCCAGCTGATAGTTTTCACTCTCACTCCGCAATTAACTGGCTCAGCCCTTTTCTTTAAAAAAAGAGAAGAGAAGAAGAAAAGAGCAAAGATTAGCCTGCCTGGGAGGCAGCGAGCACTGCTGCCAGAGTGTCTGCCTCCCCAGGCCCTGAGTGTATCCCACAGGCCCTGAGTGTATCCCACAGGCCGGGCGCTCTTATCAGCTGGCTCAGCCAAACAAGGCGCTGTTTATCTGCGCCAGCTGTATTCTCTGTGCGACCCGGCCCCGCCACGCACCACGCCACGGCGAGGCCCGCACCATGCAAATCTGCCTGGGACAAGGAGGACCCCAGACGCAAATGCACATGCATGCTCATAGACACACACACACACACACACACACACACACACACACATGCAGGCACACACACAAACACACACAAAGATGCATGTACACCGCAACATACAGGCACAAATAAATTCACAAGTGCACACATACAGACACACATTCAAACTTTGCACAGTATTTAAAACCAGTCATTAGTATATTTTAGTCTTAAAAATTGTATTATCTTAAAAATGTAATTTAAAAAT